>JBBPQE010000066.1:0-69702 GCA_038092335.1 Boletus vinaceobasis
CCCTCACAATGTCGGTATCCACCCGAGCCATTTCTACCTCCCCCGCACTAACCCATGGCCGCAGCGGAACAGACGCCCCTCCGAGGACTGCTGCCGAACTTGCTCGAGAAAAGAAGTTGCGGGACGATCCCATGGCGGAGGTACACGGACCACTTTTTGTCACTTGCAAACGATGTGGCAGCCGTATCAAACTTTCCCCCAAAAGCTCTTATGATCCGTTTCACTGGGTGAAGCACAGAGAGCGGTGCCTTCGCAAACCAGTGGGTGCGGCTCGCGCCGTGCCGCGAACTCCCAAAGACATTGTAAGTAGACGCCGTTTGGTACCGCCAGCGGGGGACTGAGTCTGTTCGTCACAAGTATACATCTCCGGCTAAAAAGTCACCCGCTTCGTCCTCCAATACCGATGGTGATAACGCGACACCGCCGCCGCTGACACCTGACGATGACCGTCCCGCCGCCTCGGATGTCTTTAGAGAGCGATCTCTCTCTCCAAATATCGATGACCTCGATCTATCTACCAAGCCTGTTGTACGTGAACTAGGCTCTGCGTTTCTCGATTACCTGCATCGCTCTCAACGTCCTTTACCAAAGCATGTTCCCCTCATCGAACGCTGGCAAACTTGGAATTGGTCCGAACTCAGACCACCCACGTGGATGGCCAACAGCAATTTCGCGTCCGTCTCTGACGACCAGGAAGACTATGATGACGATCATGATGATTCCCTTCTCAACCCCGTAGAAATGCATTACCCGGCACCCCGGCTCACTCTTCATCCGGGTACGCGCGATCAAGACACCCCCACGTTTTCGGCATAACCTACCATCTTATATTATCCCTCACCTCCATTTCCAGGTGATATCGCTTTCGCTCTGTTGTTTCCTCGCATCCGCCCTACGCTATCACACGCTTAACTTTCATGTTTACTCCATGGCTCCCGGAACTATTTCCTCGACGACAGCATCCCCTTTTTGTAGTCATCTTCAACACATCTTCAATCTACCTAGTTTTGCATCAAATCAAAAAATATCTACTCATAACTTGTATATACCAGGAGGATGGTTTTTCCTTTACATTCGCTCAGACATGGGCAATAATCTATACATTCTATGGCACTTTCTATTACCAATAGCACTCTCCCCGATTACAAGTACCCGCTCGCTATCTGTCGCTATCATCCAACAGAGGTTTATGTATCCCATCGTTCAACAGACTTACGACGACAGGATCGACTCCGGCGCGACTACCCCTACAAGACGACGATCAACATGATGCTGGAACTTTGCACTTGAACAAAGAAAAAAAAATCATACAGCACAGCTCTGACAGCGTGGCGCATCACGCGCGATGTTGCAATCTCTATCTTGTCGACCCCCGAAAGTCCGTCCGCGCGGGTGGGACCGACGTTGAGAAGCAGAACCGGCTTCCCAAGTTCGAGCGCGTGTTTGACCAATCTGTGGGGAAGTACGTGGTTTCTTCATGGACGCAATCCTCACGACTGGGGGTGTTGCGCTCACCGGTAAGCCGAGAACGTCGCAAGGGTAGTCCCGATGAGAAATAACTTGTCGGATTGTTCTACATCGCGGTACCTGACAAGCCGGAGGGATGACGTTGGTGCTTGACTCTGACTCCGATGAGAAGAGTAGAGAGCTTACGAGCGGTCCCTGATGGTTTGAGGTATCGATTCACCGAAGAAAATGAGATCTGGTTTTTGCTTTAAAAGGTGTGGGGAAGGGAGTATCACGGTTCGGACGGCAGAAAGCGCGTACGTTTGTGTTGTGTCGTCCCTGTGCTAAACATTCCAGGCATTCTGGGACAACGAAATCGTCGTACGAAACGCCTTCCAACTCGACCTATAGTACGTCCCCCCATTAGCACGAGTGTCGTTTTGCAAGCGTCATTTCGACACGGACATCACCGTCTGGATTGGTCCGAGGCTTCTTCCTAGACGCTTCGAGGTCATCGACGAACGCCTTCCACTTGGGATTACTGGCGGACAACCGGTCCTGAAATACGTCTCTACTGACGACATGACCAAATTGACAGTGTACTCTCTACCGCCCGTCAGAATATTTTTACCAAGCGCACGGGGACATGGCAGGGACCACCATACTGACATGTAGCGTTCCGTGAAGTTCCAGGATGCGCGCGTCGATGAGCGTGTCGTCCCAGAGACGGGCGATGGCTTTGCGGTGAAGGCCGTCCACGTTTTGGGTGACTATGTTGCGGACATGGCCAGTGTGTTGGAGGGCTGCGAGGGCGTAGTGGGTGGTATTCGGTTGTGTGTCTCGGACAGGCGGATAACCGAGGTATGAACGAAGCCTGCGACGAGGCAGCGTTTACCACGAGGCGTGCGTCGTTTGACGGTATACGTACCAGTAACGCTGCCTAGACTTGTGGGACGGATGTGAGTGACGCTTCGAGACGGAAGGCGAAGACGGTAGAGAGAAATACATGCCTGAACGCATATCCTTTTGGATTATCCGCGACGAGGTCGTGATACTGTTGAAATTTCGACGGTCAGACAGTTACATTGTCCAGAAAATGCGGAGCGGGCGGCTCTCGTACAAGAATGGGCCTTTGGTTTTAAATGAGGATGCACCACGATCATTCGATGGACCAGACGCACTTGTAATTTGGGTTCATGTACCGCCCATCTTTCCCCCGGTAAGCTCTGATACCAGAATCGACACTGACGCCTGCGCCTGTCAGCAGCGTGACATTTCCCGGGGCGAGGAAAGACGCGATGCGCTCTATCGCTGCAGCGGGTGAGATGGGATTAGTTGGTGCCGTGGAGACGACATGAGGGATCGTAGGGACAGAAATTCGCATTCAAAAAGTAATTGCAGGCTGTTGCGTACAGTATAACTGGCAGCGGAAAGGGTTCGGGCCAAACTCATATCCGGTCCGGGTGCTGCTCAGCAGGGTCGAATATTGACGACCACATACTGATGAACGTTTCGCCGCGAGGACCTCCTGTTGCGTTACAGACGCCAGGCTTTGCTCACTACTCTGTTGCCTGGTCCCCATTCCACAACACACGTATCGCCCTTGCATCTGCCGCCAATTTCGGTCTGGTGGGTAATGGTCGTCTGCACCTCGCCTCACTCGTCCCAGGGCCAGGCGGCCCAAGCGGGATCAAAATCGACAAGTAGTCAGTACCCATGTTTCTCGTCGATAGGCGTTGCTTAAGAGTGATCAGCTATGAATCACAGGATGCGCTTTACGACGTGGCCTGGTCCGAGATCCACGAAAATCAGATCGTGACAGGTTCGGGAGACGGTTCTATCAAACTGTGGGACATCATGCTGAATGTGAGTACCCCGTACTCTGCCTTGTGTTGGTATGTCCAATAGCAGAGTGACAAAGTCCTCGGCAGGACTTTCCTATTCGTGCGTGGCATGAACACGCGAAGGAGGTCTTTTCTGTAGACTGGTCCAATCTCAAGAAGGATACGTTCCTTTCGTCATCTTGGGACGGCAACGTCAAAGTCGTAAGTGGCCCATCGAAGCGGTTCGCCCGTCCCCCCCTCTAACGCGTCTATCAAAGTGGACGCCCGAACGACCCCGTTCTGTAGCAACTCTGAAAGCGCACTCGTCATGCGTATATCAAGCACTCTTCTCGCCACATCAACCAGACATTATCGCTACGTGTTCGACCGACGGGACGATTAAAATATTCGATTTGCGAACCCCAGCCTACGCGTCCGGTCCCGCATCCAACTCGTTCACCAATCCTGTGTCAACCGCCGTTCTCACCGTCCCAGCCTCGGGTACAGAATTGCTCTCCATAGATTGGAATAAATACCGTCCGTTTGTGATCGCTAGCGCAGGGGTGGACAAAATAGTCAGGGTTTGGGACTGTCGCATGGCGAGCACGGCGCCTCCGACGAGCCAGTCCGTTGGCGGCGTGTGTGAGATACAGTTGCCGGGTCATGAATACGCTGTCCGGAAGGTTCAGTGGAGTCCTCATACAGCAGATATCCTTGCGACGGCAAGCTATGATATGACCTGTCGGATGTACGTCCCGTGTAATCTTCGGATGTCCGCGAATGTATGGGTTGACGAATCTCTCTTTATCTTTGCAGTTGGTGTACGAGTCCTGTACCGGGGGGATCAAACCTACTGCATATACACGATCCTCATACCGAGTTCGTGGCCGGATGTGGTTGGTCGTTGTACGACGAGGGTCTCCTGGCGAGCTGTGGTTGGGATGGTCGACTGAATGTCTTTCAGGCTTGACATTAATTCAATGTATAAATTTATCTGCTTCCAAACGTCCCAGCGGTTCCGTATTAGCGAAATATTTCCACATTGCTGGAATAGTCAAGTTACTGACGAGCTGAAACAGTTTCCGCGACTCTCTCATCAACCACGTCAACAGGACATCGAATGGTTGTAGTCATGGATCCACGCGATGCCGTGACACTGCAAGACGATCCTGAAGATATTCTTTCTCTGTCCCTCCAGAGCCTCTACGGCCTCAATCCCATCACGTTCTCTGCCGCTGGTTCCGTCTTCACGTACTCAATAAAGCCTGGACGGGCCCACCATCCACTGCCAGTGGAGCAAATCAAAGTCGCCACACCCGACACCGATCCATCCAACTGGTCATTACATGCATCCTCCATCTGGGTATCATCCCTTTTCGTGGCAGATCATCTCGAGGAGTTACAAATAGACGCAATGACTGGCACGCAGCGCACCACTGTGCACGTCCTAGAGCTCGGCGCTGGCGCCGGCCTCCCATCGATTCTCCTCGCAAGTATGTACCAGAACGTGTCCGTCATCGTCAGCGACTATCCAGACGATCGCCTGATCCGAACCTTGTCCGACAACATCCTTCGAAACTGGGTTTCGGCACGATGTCGTGCTGTTCCTTATGCGTGGGGCACTGATACAGGGGCATTCATGGTGCACCGCAACGGGGATGAACGCGATGCACGGTTTGATGTCGTCTTTGCTGCGGATACGTTGTGGAATCCGGAGCTTCATACACCCTTTCTCGATACGCTCTGCATGTGTCTCAAGCGCGGCCCCGATTCACGTATTCACTTGGTCGCGGGACTGCACACGGGAAGATATACCATTCAATCATTTCTGGATGGCACAAAGCCGCGGGGGCTCGTCCTTCAAAGCGCGACAGAAAGAGAAGTTGGCGGGACGCAATCCAGACCCTGGGACGTCTTTCGCGCGGAGGGTGAGGATGAGGGGGAAAGACGGAGATGGGTCGTTTGGATGATTCTAAGATGGGAGGGTCCAGGAGACATGTTGTAACCACTATCATGTGCATTGAACGGAAAACATCACCACCGTTTGGGAGATACCATCCAGCTGGTCGTACATATCGTGACAGGCCTCGAGAACAGGAACATAAAAGCCTCTCATGTACCTCCTCGTACCTCCTTGCCAAAGGTCAGGATACGGATGAGGCACTGTCCTTCGCGTTCCTTGAGCCCATAATCAGCAATTGATATAACTGGGACTGAGGATGAGGACGTACATCATACAGCACGAGGCTATCCTCGGTAGTGTCCATCCAAGTCATGTTGATAGCGTCTACAGTGCTCGTTCTAACATAGCGGGAACCTCGGTGCTCAAAGACGGTACTGAGCGCTGCCAAGGTATCTCGCCATCTCCAGGGTGGATTGGTGCGCGAGAGCGTCCACAGGGAGTTTGCCATCCAGGGATTCAAATCCAAGACATGTACCCGACTCGTCGAGTCGACAGCGGTGGCGACAGTGTCCTTGAGGTTCTCAAAGAACGTGAGTCGCCTACCGCACAATTGGACCGCGTACGCGCGGTCAGGTAGATTAAGCACCATGCAGTGGTGCTGCCAGTCTTCCCAGCGTACAATATCGAACCTGTCTCCCAACTTGGACAGGTCGAATACGATGACTATCTTCCGGGAACAACCACTTGGGATAGAGTGGGGCTGAAACTCCAAGGAAACCGCGCTCAAGCGGCAGGAAGGATCGCTGTGGAAGATGGTCCCCGGAAGTGGAGACGTGTTCGAGGAATGATTGGGGCAGAGCTGCACAAAGGAAACACCGCTCCAAGCCTCGGCGAATTCGTACGATCTTGAATCCGGGAAGTCGTGATCTGCCCCTCTGTAGATCTCCTGGAGAGTGATCTGAGGGGGACGTTTCCCCTTCTCACTAGCATAGAGGCCGTCTGATCGTCTTTCCCATGTCGTGCTGTCATCAGATTCGTCGTCATCCGGATGAGAGGTGACGACGAGACGAGATTCATCAATGAAATCAAAGGAGAGCAGGTCGCCTGTGAACTAGCAGAGAAGAAATCAACTTAACCCCGGTTCAGGTCACATGAGACAGGGCACCTACAGTCCGTACAGGGCTACCGCCACGACACCAATTGAAGACGACCAGCTCCGTAGTCCCTTCTCCACTCTCCAGTTCCAAACGAACGGATACGGCGACGAGGCTCCCGCAGATTCGTACTCGTTCGATCGAAAGTCGTTGACCGGGTGGGAAATCACCCCACCAATCCGTCTGGAAGCTTAATCTCGGTTGGGCAGCTTGTGGGTGGTCCTGGCAGACGTGAAGATCGCGGATATGCAGCATAACTACTATGGCAGAATTCCTGTAGAACAAAAGTCAATCAGAATGAGAAGAAACGCGACACAGATGACGCACTGTTGCGGGGGAAAGAAGAGCTGGGCCAGGACCATCAGCTCTTTGGAAGCATCGATAGCTACCTTTCGTATTTCGAAAGGCACATTATGTTGATAACATGGTAGGCTAGACTTGGGTGCCATCCTGAAGGAGCGCAACTGATAGACGTGCAGTATCCATTCGAAACCATTATTAAGGGGGCTCTGGCTGGCATGAAAGAGGTAATTGCCAGAAACGCCCATGATCGTCGGTGGGGTGATACAAAGCCTGTCTTCGGCGCTCGGACTTAAGGTCGGCCATCCTCGTTTATGGCCAAGAAGGGAGAGAAGCCGTGCCTTGGGTGCATAATTGCCAGGAGGACCATCTCTCATACCACATAGCGCGAGTTCATAATGGTACCGTAGATTCGTCGAGTGCGTAACGATGTCGTGTATAGTTCTAGAGGCCTTGATGAATAGGGGGGTTAGGCGTCGAGCTCAGGGGGGCGAAAGAGGACTGTAACACACCAAGCAGAAATGAAATAATGATAAAGGATCAAGCTCTTCTAAGACAATTAGTATGATGTCGCTAGACAGTGTGAAGAATGACATGACCAGCACGCCGACACTGAGTGGTGAGGTTGTGTCGCCACTGGTGCACCAATTTATATGTCGGGCACCCGACAGGGTTGTTGGCGCCATCGAACCCAAAAACAAAAGCGTCGGGGCCGCCTCAGTTCGCCGTCGACAAGGACTAAGCGGAGAACTGTTGGGAACACTTCAAACTTGACGAGAATTTTCATGTACACGACATGAATACGTAGCAGGAAAGTTGGCTCGGGTGAAGTGAACCATGTCCCTGGGGCGAGATTACCCCGCGCGTAAAGACAATACTGACATCAAGAACGGGACCGAGAACATCTTTTTGTAGTCTCGCCATGTCAACGCATATCCTGTGAATAGATTTTTAGAGGGTATTTTTTTGACCGTCCGTGTTACTCACCCAGAAGTTCATGCGACAATAAGGTTGGCCATATTAGGAAAGACTCGTCTGGTCTCGACGTCTAGAGGCTTGGTTCTCTGCGAAAAGTTTAGTCAAGAGTTCCGTACCTGTAGCAGGAGACGTTCATCCGTTTCGTACTAGTGTCATCCCATACCAGTTCGACATTTCAGGGATACTCGAGAAGAAGAAGTTGGTCGTCCTGCTTCAGAAGTGTCAAACACTTGCGCTTAACGACAACCTGCTTATCAATCCACTCTACTTGGACCTCCACGCTCATGTCACTTCATCGCTTCCTGTGAAACTACGACAGCCATGGTCTGCAAAAAGTGCGAATCGGTAGGTCCTATTATGCACACCAGATCTGTTAATTAGCTGACTCGCTCGATAGAAACTCTCCAAAGTTGCTGCTCCAGACCCGTTCACCTCCACGTCTAGCAGCATCAAGGAGGGCTCGAGGAAAATTGGGGAGAACAAGCTTCTGACACGGCCAGGGAGCTCAAAGAATAGGTTTCAAGTATGTTACTATCTCGTAGTTGCCCTTGATTATTGATAGCCTGTCCAATAAGCCTTATCAAGGGAAATGCAAGGACTGTAAGCAGCCAGTCACGCAGAACAAGGCCAAATATTGCCATGGTATGTGTGCCCTTTGCGTCCCCAAGGACGCTTCTGATCGTGTTCGCTAGGTTGTGCTTATAGAAAGGGCCTCTGTTCAATATGCGGCAAGGCCATCCTTGACACGACGGGATACAGCATGTCTAGCAAGTAACCTCTCCCCTTCAGGGATACCCTCTGTAGCATATATTCATAGTCTTGTTGTAATTTATGTGCAAGGACCTCCACTTGGAGTTCGATGGTTGATTTGGGCTCCACAAGCAACCTTCGGGTGCATGCACTAGTCTGGTCTTTGAAGCTATTGGGTACATGATTAGTATGCATAGTGGCCATACCCTAAATATGTACAGATATACAAGGTTCCGTGTCCGGTGGGTTAGATGGAATATAACAGCTGAAAAACGCAAAGATCCTAGTTAGATACCATCCTCTTCGTCCTTTGCCCATAGATCTCGACGTCGATAGTGTCCAGCGTCAAGAAGTCCCAGATTCTGACATGTTTATCTTGTCCGTATCGCCTCAACCGACCAACTGCTTGTGTCTCACAAGCGTCATAGATCTCCTGACTCGGCGCGAGAAGCGGCGAGAGGAATATGGCATGGTTGGCCGAAGTGAGGTTCGCGCCGCTGGCACTTTCGTCCATGACATTCAGGAGAAGCACCCGCTCTTCACCGTCGTTATTTTGGTACTTTTCTAGATTTTTACTCTTCTGTGACGCAGAGCCACGGATTTCGAGGAACTTGATCTTGTGCACCTTGAGTGCGTTGGCAACTTTAGCCATGAGGTCGGGGAACTGGACAAAGATAAGCACACGTTCTTTCTTGGGGATCTTGTTTCTGCAGTGCCAAAATGTGAGTGAGTGTGAAGTGGAGTACGCAGTGGGGTAACACACCTGATCAAGTCGATGACCATTTCCAGTTTCTTCCCGAAGTGCTTGCCACGCCCATCGCGAGCTTCGTCATCGACGCCAAGCGTCTCCCCCTTGACGATGTTCAAGACCCTTGCGGCGGCCTGGCATTTTCCGGAGGCTGCGTTAACACACTCCTCGCGATCCGCACTCTGTCTGACACACGTCATACAACCTGTGTGCCCACAAGACGAGAGGACGGCGACTTCGTCCATCGGAACTTCATCTCTGCCGCATCCAGGACATGGGATCTTTGGAGGTGTTTCTCGCTGCTTCTGCAGGTCACGGACGACGGTGAAGTACCGACGGGAACGTACTCGTCCGACAAGCTCCTTGGTCAGCTTGCGTATGTTGTGTGTCTGCTCGCGGTGCTCCCAGATGAGATCCTTGGTAGAGTTTGACAGGCTGTCGTCTTTCCCTTTCGACTTGTTCTTCCAGTAATTCGCCGCCAGGACGGGGACCTCGGCTTCGTCAAGAAGAGCTTTAACTATCTCCGTTGCTTCGTGATCCCCGACACCTTCCAGGCGGGTAACGCGAGCGTATTCCTGGAACATCGACTCCTCATTGAGCCTGCCGATCTTCTTTTCGCGCTTGACGCCCTTCTTAAGTTCCTCAAGGAGCTCATCTCTACAGTCATCCAGTTGCTTCGTACGATCCTTGACAATGATTTCGCAAGCCTTCATAGCATTCTCCTTTGAGCCCTCCTCGGAAGTATCCAAGTCGAAGTGAGAGCAGCGTTTCAAAAGTGCTTCCTCCGCGGTCCTGATAATGGTTGATAAGATACCTTTAATAGTGAAGTTGTTAAAACGTACTTGCTGTCACCGAGTGCATTGTTCAAGCGCTTTTCTCGGTCACTTTCCGTCTTCTTCGTTCGTTTTATGGTCATGTCTAGTGCACGCAAGTGGTGTTCCAGCTCCAGATAGATCGCACGCTCTGCAGCTGGGAGTATCACTTTTTGTGCTTGGAATGAGCACGGAATCTCATCGATCTCGGCAATATTCTACCATACAATTTGAGTAAGTAACGTTCTTGAGATGGGAGAAAAATGGTGCGAACCTGACGAACAAACATGTCCAAGAAAACTTGGCCAATGTGATAACGGTGGGCGTGCCATTCTTGTGTATGTACCTCACGGAAGGAGTGGAAGGCTTCCACCTCTGAAGATGACTGTCAGGCACTTGGAGTCGTAAGAAATGCTTAGAACACACTTGTCTGCTCCCTGATGCGTTTCTTGATCATAGCTGATTGCCCCTCTCCGTCATCGTCGATACCCAAGTGAAGGTTCAGATGGGCGGCGATCGTCTTGACAGCGCCAAAGTCGTGGATAGGCGGCGTACCAGAAAGTACCCAGCGACGGTCCGCGGTGAGCTTCGTAACCATGGAATGTACCTTTCCAGTCAAATAGGTATACTCGTCAACGACGACACGAGCAAAGTGGAAGATCTCCAAAGGTGGTGATTGCATTTTCGTCCAATCCCTCTTGACAGCGACGCTTTCAAGGTGCCAAGGGTCAGTGTCCTCTCGGCGTTTCTGTTTCTTGGCTGGTGCGTCCTTGGCACTCGATGCCTTTCTCTTCTTTCCACTCGATTTTTCAGAGGAGGGTGAAGAGGGTGCCTCGTCGACGTCCATACTGTCGTCATCAGATTTCGACGAACTTGTACCGGCTTTGGCCTTGCCTTTGTTGCTGGTCGCCTTCGCGTTGGGCTTGCGTTTCTGCGGTTTCTCCTCTTCTTCGTCATCGTCAGATATCTCGATTGTCGCGGTCTCTTCGTCTGACGTGGGTGGGGGAGTAGGTTTGCCCCGAGAAGTCCTTGATTTCTTAACACTGGGTAGATAACCCTCATCCTCGCTGGGAATAGGCTCATCTTCGGGTTCGTCTGCTACGCCATTGTCCTCGTAGTCACTGCCGTTTTCACCCTCCGCGTCGTCGTCAGAATCAATGATGATTGCTCTTCCAGCGCTCCCTCGCATAGGCCTTGATGTACGGGACATAGCAGCTTCCCCATCCGAGGTGTCATCTGTTTCCTCAACCTTGCGCTTTTTCGAGTTTGCAGCGTTGAGCACAACCTTGGGCGTCTTGCCTGTCCGCGTGGGCTTGGCAGGGAAATGCTCTTTCGAGGGAATGGGCTTAGCAATGGGTTTGGTCTTCTGGTCTTTCTTCTCCGCAGCGAGAGCGTAAGCCTTGCCCTTGAGGCGTTTCTGCGCTGCGAAGATTTCAGACTCCAATTCTTCCTCTGAAACGAATGTCAACCGTTACAACTCGGGCGGGACAAGATGGTAACTTACCCCGTCTGCGTGCCTCCCGTATCGCTTTCATGGCACTTCTAGGACTATCATTTTTCAGGAGTTCCACTTGCTTCTTCAAGGCTTCCAGACATATCTCGAGCCGAGCATTGAAATACCGACCGTCTTGAGATGGAAGCATACCCCCAGCCGCGAAGGACTCCAGGTTCCCCAGATAAACATTACTTTGGAACAAATTCGACGCGACGATCACGAGATCGGCCTCTCGGACCTTCTCGACGGTCAACGAGTTGATATTAGTGGCTGTAGAGATGACCACCACTTTTTTGAAGCGGCCCGGTGCGAACTTCTCGGATTCTGACTTCCATTGTCGAGTGAGA
This sequence comes from Boletus vinaceobasis, assembly GCA_038092335.1. Lineage (NCBI taxonomy): Eukaryota > Fungi > Basidiomycota > Agaricomycetes > Boletales > Boletaceae > Boletus > Boletus vinaceobasis. The sequence continues at coordinate 11,757 of JBBPQE010000066.1, forward strand.
TGTGGTGGGACGATAACCAACGTAGCTCTGACAGGAACTTTGCCGAAGACGTCTTTCTTGCTCTCAAACTCCTTTTTGACCTTTTGGTAGGAGCAATCGATAAGACCAAGGGTAATGGCGGTCTTGCCGTATCCAACTTGGTCGGCGAGGACACCACCCCTGACTTTGACAGGTCTTTGCGCGCGACCCTCTGCACGCCAACCCAGGGGCTCGAGAATCGCCTCCGAAATTTCTTCTTCGACAAATGGAGCGGTGTCAGGGGCCTCCCGCTCGAGCATCCAGGTCAAGGAACGCAATTGCTCCTTACGGAGGTCGAGCCTGAAATTGGGTGGCTGACCGTGTTCCGGGTCAGCCTTGTTACTCTTGAGCGTGAACGGGGAGAGTTGAATCTTGACCGCAGCAGCAAAGTCGGTATCCAAACGCCACGATAACGAAGGTCGTTCCGGACGATTCTCCAATGGAAGGCGGGACAGGGCACGATGCAACAACGAAGGGATGTTGAGACCTACTTTGACCACACCGATGTTCTGTTCCAGACGTAGTTGAGTGACGAATGGATTAGGACGAAGTTTCAAATCGCGCTCGTATTGCCCAGCTTCTTGGGAATCCTCGATGGCGACAATTTTCTTTCCAGTCTTGCTCCATTTGATGGTTGGAGGCGTTGGAGCACACCGCTGGCATTGGTGCAGGTCCACGGGCATGTCGGTCAGCTGCCACGAATGTAACTTGTCGTCAACGTGCCGAATACGTTCGAGTAGCCAAGCCAATGACCTGAACGTCGTGCGCTCATTGAGCTTGTCGACTTCCTTCCATTCCTGACGCGGCCACTCGGGACCAGCATCATCGGGAAGAGGTACCGTGCAAGACAATAAAGCAACCGCCCTGGAACAAGCGTCTGCATTGACAGCCACTTCCAGCGAACCCTGAGGAACGGCGAAATGTGCCCCATTGAGCTGAGAAGACTACAAAATACATAACCCTTAGCGTAGCATAAATATAAAGCTCACGCAGGCATACCTGGAGCGACACTTTGTCTGAGGATACCCATAGCACGGGTATATGGCATGTGACCGATTGATCTCCCTGAACATCCGACTGTCTCCACGAACCAGCTAGTTTGCAGACAATTGGCCGGAACTCGCCATAGTCGTATCTTCGAATTGTAGTGGTGAAAACGAATGCGTCGTCTTTAGGGTCACCACACCGGGTGGGGTCGAGCATCATGAATAACGGTGGAAGTTCGACGTCTCCTGGAGTATGTTCGCGCTTGTGAAGAGCACCACAGGCTGTACCGCACTTGTCCAGGAGAGCATACGTCCCAGAAATGTCACGATCGAGTAAGGACACCTTCTTTGCCGGCACGGTGATTTTCAGATGTGAATGGACACGAGCCTCCCTGATTTCTTCACTCAACAGGCCAAGCCGGGACCCCCAGGAAGGTACAAGCGTCTCGCTTCCAGTCACAGTCACAGTGATCTCGCAGTTGGAAGGCAAAGCGAACTGCCAGTGACCCTGCAACAGGCCGCCCTGGCATTTGAACCTAGCAATAGGAAGCTGTAGGAGACGGCGGATCTCTGCATTCGCGGGTTCGCTCTCTAGAGGGATCGCATACAGTCGCCATTCTGTCTGCCTTGGGTCCACGTACAACTCGAAAGAAGCTGATGTGGACTGGTAAACTGCAGACCACACTTCTTGTCTCTTGAGCTCGACGAAACGCAACTCTGAACTCGTAGCCCGGACAACTGCAGAACGCCAACTAACCCAACGCTTCTCGGGTATAGTTACGTTGGAAGCGGATCGTAGATCGTCAAGAAGCTCTGCAGTGGTATTGATGATTGACAAGCACATAGGCAGAACGGATTTAAGCTTCCTGACGAAAGTCCCAGGAAGGATACGTGCGACTGTCTGCACATCGAGCGGTTCAAAGTTGTGTTCGGGACGTCCAGCGCACTTTTTGCAGGAAGATGAACCGCAGTCCTGACAGCGAAGCAGCTCCCTTGTCGTGATATCCTTGCGACCCTCACAGAGGCAGAGCCGTACACTTCGAGTCGCGTGCTCGAGAACGTCCTTCACCGAGTCCATATTCACCTCCGACAAGTCCAACGGTTGTTCGGCCAAGTGCTCAAGGCCAGAAATACGATCTTCCACAGAGGATTTTGGTGTGGGATCGACGTCCATAGCATCCTCGTCTCCTACTTGAGATCCGACTTCGAGCTTCTTCATCTCGTAAGTCTCCTTATCATCTCCAGCCTTCAGAAGATCCCTGCCGACAACCAATGCAGCAAGGATACAAGATCCCACGACTGTTGAAGACATGGCGTTACCAGCGAGATCGGCAATTTCGTCCTCGCTTTCTCGTGTAAGAAGCAGCTTGTCCACTGGAAGACCCTGCATAGCCAGTGCCTCAACTCCGACCATGGGTCCACCGCGGTTGGTGATATAGGGGATCATGGATGGGGTAAGACATGGACATATACCCGACTTGCTCGAGCCAGTAGAGCGATCGACGTTTTGCGAAAGATTCCAGACAAGTCTAAGATAAATGTTGGCAGACTACACTACTATCATTTGAATTATTCACTCACGTTTTGTAGGATGGGTCGACGCCAATTTTGGCGGAGCGAAGGAGACTGATGTCCATCAAATCCCAAACACGTTCGACTTGTCGTACTCCCCAATCTTGCCAAGCAAAGTCAGGCATACGACAAGCGCCACCTGACATTCACGAAGTTGAGGCAACGAACCACAAACCAATGTAAGAAGCTCACCTTCCTCCCAGTTGGTCAGGGGACGTTTCGGACCTAAGAATTCCTCTAGCCTGGCACGCGCATGTCGAGATTCGCACCTCGTCCAGTCAGTTCGTCCAGCGCGCGAGTCTGACACACCCCCAGTGGTTTGAACAAGTTTCTCTCTAGCTTGGTGAATGCGCACATCATCTGATGGGAGAAGAAATGCATCCAAAGTCGACGAAGCAGGACGCTTTAGCTTGCCTGTTACAAATTCCTTCCACTTAGTCGGTAGCTTGGATGCCCGCTTGTCGACAGCGAGCAAATAAACACGGGTGCGAGTGTGCGGAATATAAAATTGTTTTGTGTCCAGTCGCATAAATTCAGCACTGTAATCCTCGTCTTGAAAATAATTCTTGACTTTATCCCATGGCGCAGAGCAGACGTTCTCCAGAATGACCAGAGGTGGCCGATGGTTAGTGACCCAAGACATCATGCCGTGGAATGTTCGCCCTGACTCTCCTCCTCCATCGATTCCTTTTTTCAAGTTATTGAGGTTAGAATAATCGACGCAAGACGTGCCCGCGACAAGCAAGTCCACATCGCCAGGGACAGGGGTTAATGCGCCATATGCAGTCGTACTGTAGAGCGATGTCAGAATCCTGCCAAGGTGTGGACAAGAACACGTACGCTTCAGCATCTCCGAGCTCGCACACATCGCGGAACAATACGGGTGGTTTGAAATTGCGCTCGATATATGCCTGCTTGAATGGCTCTATCTCGCATGAAAACACGTGTTCAAATTCCAAAGGGATGCCATACTGCTCCTGGATGAACTGGCACATCAAATCCAGAGCAAGAAGAGGTGATTCTGTGCCAGAACACATGGTGGCGACGCGAAGCTTTCTACCTTTGACACGTTCTGCAACGTCTTTAATCTCAGGAATGTGGGAGACGAGGTCGGAAAAGATGGTGGGTATGTGGTGAAGAGGTGGAAGGTTGGAAGATTCTATCTTGCCATCTGTCTTGGAATGCTGGGCTGGGCTGTCATCTTCGTCAGAGACTTCAGGTTCCGCATCCTCTTCGACCTCCGGGTCAGCGCTTGATTCGTCATCAGTTTTCTTCGCCGACTTCCCCGCTTTCTTGGCCATGGATTTTGCAGGCTTCTTGTCGCCTCCACCAAAGAACGAAGTGATGGACTTTTGGTCTTTTGCGAGTGGTGTTGCCTTGGACATGATCGAGTAGGTACGACTTGAAATCACGCGTCCTACGCGTTTTATTCGAGTCACGTTCGCGCTTTGTCACGCCATTCCTTACAAGTCACGCCACTTACAAAAAAATCATGCGTCTGACAACTCTGAACGGCATTATAATGAGTCATCACTCCCTCAAGCACAAGTCAGGTTTATTCCATGAAATGTATCGAATGTACACGCGATGCAAATGTCATTACAAATCTAGGGAAAGAGTCAATCAAACCTCCATATCGGCTACTCATTCCCAATACCGTGGGACCTTGCTATCGTTTTCCCCACCGACCTCCAAAAAGTCTGATGGACGCTCGCGTTTCAGATTTCGTCGTCTATTATTCAACGGCAATCGCTGATATGCTGAATCCTGGCCAGCAGGTTGTTGATTCGTAAACGAGGCTGGCCACTGTGTGTCTGTTTGCTGGTATCCTGGCATGCCATAGCCCACCACACCAGCGGCGCTCTGCATCTGTTGTTGCTGTTGCTGTTGCTGTTGCTGTTGCTGCTGCTGCTGCTGCTGCTGAAGGGTAGTTGCGACCGCGAGAGTCGCCGCGAGGGCTTGTGCTTGTTGGAGCTGCACCTGAAGTTGATGATATTTCATCTCCGAAGAATGTCGCACATGGTCGGGTAACGAGGTGTTTTGCATCATTATAGATAACTGGTTGATCTGAGCCTGAAGCTGAGGAATGCTGTCGACTATCATCTGGGGAACGTCCATGCCAGCCTGCTGGTCCGAATAGAAGTCATCGGTAGCAGAACCATCTCCTTGAAGTGTCTGTGGAGGGGTTTTAGCGTCACAATCCCAAATAGCAGCACGGATACTGAGTACCTGTTCACCAACTAATGCATTAGTATTCATCACACCTTCCTCATCAATCTCCTTTCTGCTCTGTTCAATCACCTTGTCAATGTGATCGGCAACCTTGGTTCGCATAGGTTTATCCATGACCAACTTGTCAAGAGACGGGATCTTCTTTCCACACTTTGGACAAATAAAGTCGCGCTCGAGAAGGTGGGTCTGGATACACTCCTCGCAATACGTGGTTTCACAACACGGTGTTTTCACGGCATCACGGAAAAGTCTGTTGTCTATTGGACACGCCAGCGTAGGGTCTGTCGGAGGTCGTTCTCGAACGTCTGCTACGGAGAGACCTTTCGACCGAGATACCTGCTTTTGCCATGATACTCTACTGGAGTGGGTGACTGCCTTTAACAATGAGATACAGTGACTTACGAATCGGGTTGAGCGACGACGTAGCCTCCCTCGGGGGTGACCATCACGCCGTGCGCAATCTCACCATTGTTAGGATTCTCCACCGCCTTGAGGAAACTGCGCGGGATACCCGTAGTTCGCTTAATGCGAGGTTTGTTGTCGAACTCGCGATCGCTATTCGTTGGACAGTCTTGGATCCAATGCCCTGGAAGAACATAAACCAACAATGACAAGACAAAGCCATGACACCTCACCTTTCTGACCACAACGGTAGCATACATACGATGGTGGCAAAGGGCGATCAGGAGCATGAGACTGATGCGAGCTGAAGGGCTTGCCACCGCGCCCGAAAGACGTTCCTCGGGGATTATTATATATTCGAACAGCACTGTTTTGATCAGGGGGTAAAACAGAAATCATGTTATGAGACTTCATTCTACTACACAAAGCAGAAGAACCGCGTAAACGAGACACCAACTGAGACATCTTTTCCTGGGTTTCCTCCCAGTTGGCCGTCTGGGCCTGAAACATGGCTGCCATTGCAGCAGCTTCGTCTTCCTTTGTGACCGAGTTCTTTGGTATGGTAACAGTGGTACTTGACTGGGGAGAATGTAAGACTCGCCAATCGGCGAGTGATGCGTTCATTTTGAACAACTACGTACAGGAGCTAAGGTTTTGGAGGACGTGAATTCTTCTTTCACGTCGAAGCGTTTCGACATGGCACCCTTGTACCATGCACTACTGCCACCTTGTCTCTGAACGGGCTCAGAATTTGGTACAGATGCACCTCCATTGGTGCCAGCAATGTACATGGCTGCTTTGCCCTTTCCCGGACGCTGAGAGGGCATACGCTTTACGACAACAGAGGATGACCTCGGAATGACTTGGGAGTCATCTTTGTATTCTATATGGATGTCAAAAGTTGGACATGAATGTTGCAGAAATGAACATACCCTGATTGGTGGACGCGTCGTAGACATAAAGATCAAAGTCATTGGCCTTACCGAGGTTGTTAGCAAGGATGATTTCTTTTTTCAAGTCAAACACAGAGATCGCAGTGCCATCAAAAGTCACCCGAGACTCGTCCCTCTGAGATTTAAATTTGTAGAACACAGAAGAGGCCATGGGTCACAGGACTGGGAACAAGAAACTTGTTGGGGTGGTAAATGAAACCAATATATAGTACGTCCTCCGGTGGGTTGGAAGAAGAGGTCGTCGTCGTAGAGTAATGGGGTTGATAAGCAACTTGGCAATTTCCATCCCAGCATTTACAAGAGGCGCTTGAATTTCGTTCCAAACTCAGCGGCTTTCATAGTGTTAGCTGACTAAGCAATCCTTAATTTAAAATATCGTTCGACTTTTCGGACTTTTTAAACGCGACTTGGTCAAAGTTCGCGACCTCCACAAACATGTCGCAGTCATATGGCAGCACTAACAACGAGCTGCGCCAGCGGAGCGTCGACTCACAGCGGTCAGCCTCTGCTCCTGCGACAACCACAGTTGAAGGCCGCAAAACCGACCAGCTCCTGGACCAACACCAATCGTAAGTACGCTACGTCTAGAATGTGACCTATCCCCACAAGCATATATCTTCCAGATACGAGTTTGGTGGTCCATGGGGTGTCACCGCGATGATGATCGGTTTCCCCATTCTCATGTATTACCTCTGGATATGTCTTTGGTTCTATGACGGGAAGCTTGTTACGCCGACTTCCATTGGTGATATTATCCCCTTCCTTGAGCGCATGTGGGCTCATGTTCGCGATGTGAGTGCTTTTTTGGTCTCGAACACTAGTTGGCGTGAATGACCTGTATCCAGGATGCTAGTCCAAATGCCTATGCTTGGAAGGTTTACACTGGTCTCATTGTCTATCAACTCTTCCTTGCCTGGGTTGTGCCAGGTTACAAGCAGGAAGGACTTCCGGTCCCTTCGCTTGGTTACAAGACGCTAATGTACAACTGCAATGCGCTCTGGTCCATCTATATCACGATGATCACTGCCGCCGTGCTCCACTACTACAACATTTTCCGGCTCACAGAAATCATTGACAACTATGGGCATATCATGTCGGTTGCGATTATCTACGGTTTCGCAGTTTCCTTTGGGGTGTATTTCCTCACCGTTGCAACTGGTAACCAGATGCGCATGTCCGGTAATTTTATCTATGACGTCTTTATGGGTGCTTGCTTGAACCCTCGCATTGGCCCTGTTGACCTCAAGATGTGGGCGGAAGTTCGCATTCCTTGGGTCATTGTCTTCTTTTTGGCAGTCTCTGGTGGTTGCCATCAGTATGAACACTATGGATATGTCACGCCCGTAAGTCTTACCTGTTTGGTGATATTCGCTGTTTACCTAGTCTGGCTAGAACATGGTTTTCATGATTCTTGCTACCTGGCTCTATCTGAATGCCTGGTGCGTAATATCAATTTTGTCAGTGACCTTTGTCAATCAACACGTGCACAGTGGAAAAGGAGAGGAATGTATTCCCCAAACTTGGGATATGTACCACGAGAAGTGGGGTTTCATGGTTATTTTCTGGAATCTTGCCGGTGTCCCATTTGTGCGCCCTAATCATCCTCTATATGCGAATCTAAGTACTAACACTTATTTTAGACATATGTGTACTCTGTAGTTTACATGGCATCGCATGACCCCTCCAAGTACCAGTTCTCTACCCCAACTTACGTCGTGCTGTTCACTACGCTGCTTACTGCATACTTCATGTACGATCTCCACCCGCGTTGGTAGGTGTATTCGTTCTAACTGTACAAATCCACAGCTGGGATACTTCCATGTCGCAAAAGAGTCGCTTCAAGATGCAGACTCAAGGTATTACCAAATTCCGCAACACCTTCCCTCAGCTGCCATGGGGTACCTTGAAGAACCCAGAGTTCATCCAAACTGCCCATGGGTAAGTTCACTAGTTGTTCTCATTTAATATGCCGTCTAAGGTAGCACATAGCAACCGCCTCCTGATTAGTGGTTGGTGGAGGTACTCTCGCAAACCTGTATGTCTTCAGTTAAATGTTACCGTACATGGGCGTATCTTGACATTCTTCCAGAACTACGTTGCCGACTGGACCATGTCCTTCTGTTGGGGTGTGATCATTGGCGGGGCAACCATCATTCCGTATTTCTATTCTGTTTTCTTCATCGCGGTTCTCATTCATCGCTGTGGCCGAGACTTTGAACGCTGCTCCATCAAATATGGGAAAGACTGGGAACGTTACTGTTCCATCGTGAAGTACAAGTTTATCCCTGGCATCTACTAGAACTTCATACCATCTCGATAACGCTTGGATTTATGTACATACATTGCGTTGATGGCTAATCTGCATATGAACGATACCTGACGTGTCACATGTCACATGTCAAGTTACACTCGTGCCGAAGTTGTTCTCAATGCCGAGTTCTCACTGAAGTACTGACGTTTCACTGGACCAAGTTGCCTCGACTAAGTACTTGCCCACCCTAGCAAACACAGGTTCCGGTTTCATCGTTTCTCCACCACTCGTGCACGCGCACCTTCGTACACGATGGAGAGCAACAAAGACGAAGCCCTCAAATGCCTGAGAATAGCTCAGAAGCACAGGGACGCAGGCAACTTTCCCTCCGCGCGGAAATTCTGCCAAAAATCACTCTCCCTGTTCGCCACTCCGGAAGCAGAGTTGCTCGAGCAGTCTATTGAATCTGCTGCAGCTGCAGCGGAGTCGGCTGGTCCGTCTTCCAGTACGGGTACGAGCAATGGGAGTGGGACAACTGCATCATCGTCATCAACGGAAACGCATCCTTCGGCTGGGGGGGCGAAGCGGAGGGGTAATGCAAAAACGGAGGGGACGGCGGGAGGTATGAACGGGGAGAAGAGGGAGTATACAGCTGAACAGCTGAACATCGTGAAGCGGGTCCGGACGTGCAAGCCTACGGATTACTATGAGATCCTGGGCGTCAAGAAGGACTGCGAGGAAGCTGATATCAAGAAGGCTTATCGAAAGGTACATGCATCGCTGATCAGGAGAGTGGGTCATTGAGACAGACTCTTGATAGCTCGCGCTTGCTCTGCATCCAGACAAGAACGGAGCACCAGGGGCCGATGAGGCATTCAAAAGTAGGTCACACAAGAGTAGTTTCTCTCCGCGTGCATTTCAGCTGATCTACTTGGCAGTGGTTTCGAAGGCATTCCAAGTCGTATCAGGTACGCATTTCGAATCTTTTATCCATTCACGTCTCGACTCGTCTTTCAGATCCACAAAAGCGAGCAGCGTTCGACCAACATGGCTCTGACCCAGAATCGCGATCCAGTGGCATGTCATCATCTGGTTTTTCGCCCGGTTTCTCGTCCTCACCGTTCGCTGGTGGCTTTGAGGGTGAAATGTCCCCGGAAGATCTGTTCAACATGTTCTTTGGTGGGGGCATGGGGATGAACGGCGGCGCTTTCGGGCCCGGCCCGTTCGGGGGACCTATGTTCACTGCAAGCTTTGGACCTGGCGGATTCCGGACGACGCGCGTACGTATGAACGGACGTCCACAAGGAGCTGCACAGGGGGAAGCACCCCAGGCACGGTCGATGTTTACCCAACTCCTCCCTCTCATCATCATTTTTGCGTTCTCCTTCCTGTCCATGCTCCCTGACCTCTTCGCGACACCTCCTGTTCCGGACCCTCGGTTTCAATTCACGAAAACGTCGAGATATGATCTTGAACGGCAGACGGATAACTTGCACGTAAATTACTATGTCAACTCGCGTGACTTTCATGCGCACCCGAGGATCGCTGCTGATCTTGCAGGTGGCCATTACCGCCGAGGATCTGCTCTCGCTCGCTTTGAATCCAACATCGAACAGGTGTATACACAGAATCTCTACACGCAGTGTCAACTAGACATCAACAAGCGGGAGAGACGAAAGCAAGCTGAAATTGGATTCTTCGGTGTCGGGACGGACTGGGAAAAAGTGGAGAGGATCGGGGCGGAGACGTTTGCCAGCTGCGAGGAACTCAAGAGACTTGGATTGCTCAAGTAATGTGTTTATTCATTTCATTAGAACATTGTTTAATGTTGGCTCGGACCGAGGAGCGCCGTTGGCTATGTTCGTTCTCGTCTATGAGTACTGCAGTTTAGTTGGGGCATTGGATGCGATCTACGTATGTCTTATTTATACCCTGCTCATAACTCGTTACCTTACGAAGGTCACCCTGCAGCCAATGCTGTATGAGTGAATACAAAGTACCTTTTTCTTGGCGGTTGTCCTTGTAGGGGAATGGTACCACATGCATCAATGCCACAAGAATGGAACTGGTCGGATAAGGACAATGAACTGTTTGTTCTAGTCAGGCAAATTTGTACAACTCTATTCTCGAACAGCAAAGCTACGCGTGGCTCCGGGGCCCGGCGAACAGCAACAATCATGCTGCTTGACCTTGTGTTCTCTCCCGCTCGAGTTTTAGGTAGTACTCCTCACGGCGTTGCACTACAGAGGCTGATCTTAGTTTGTCACATGCGCATGCGCGTCGTCATACCTGTTTTGAGATGGCTACCATACCTTGTTCTGAAAGTGAGACAGAGAAAAAAGGGAGGAAAAGTAAACGCACCAGAACGTATAGCCCGCAGTGATACCAAGGCCAAGGGCGACAGAAATGTCGCGCCAGAAGCCCTTTCTGAGCTTTCCAGTGATGGGGGCAATGGGCATATTGTTTGAGAAGGAGGATATGGATGCGGTACGAGTCGGAAGTGTGTGTGGTGTGTGGTGTGAACAAACAAGGGCACAACAAATGGCAGCGGGCGAGCAGGAGGGGCGTCAGACAAGGTTCCGCTGGATCGACTCTTTGACTGTTAAAACCATCAGAACATAGACACAGACGCCCCTCACGACATCGCGCACAGACCCATTCACCCATAGTAACAACACCTCATCATGGACATCGATCCCTCAGGCTCGGGTGGCTGGCGTTTTGCCCAGTGTTTCGGTGACAAGGGCGAGGTCGAGGACATCACCGAAGGTATGTCCTCCTTACTCTATGCCCTGATCGCTCATCCTCCCTCCCCGATTAGCCGACATCATATCCACCGTCGAGTTCGACTCCACCGGCAACTACCTTGCAACGGGAGACAAGGGTGGCCGTGTCGTCCTCTTCGAGCGGAACGAGTCGGTGAGCACCCTCCCTTGATGCACTTCACGGCTGATTCCCTCCGATTGTCACCCAATCCCACCCTACACCACATCGACCGACACCCGTGCAGAAAAAAGGCTGTGAATACAAGTTCTATACAGAATTTCAATCACATGAACCAGAATTCGACTACCTCAAGTCGCTGGAAATCGAGGAAAAGATCAACAAGATCAAATGGTGCAAACGACAAAACACTGCTCATTTTCTGTTGTCCACCAACGGTGCGCTCCTTTCTCTTTCTGTTGTCGCCGCCAGTTTAGCTTTCTCGGCTGCCCTAGACAAAACAATCAAACTCTGGAAAGTGTTCGAAAAGTCGCTGCGGGTCGTTTCAGAATCGAATCATTATGAGGGCCAGCGACCTATCACGCCACCCAGTTCACGCTCCCACCTCAAACTCCCCCGTATGATACAGCAGGACAATATCATTGCCGCCATCCCACGGAAAGTCTACGCCAATGCACATGCATACCACATCCACTCCATCTCCGTCAATTCGGATCAGGAAACCTACATATCCGCAGACGATCTCCGTATCAACTTGTGGAATCTGGGCATCAGCGACCAGAGTTTCAGTGGGTATCCGATCCCGCTATTACAATCGTGTGACCAATCATCACCTTGCCACGTCAGACATCGTAGACATCAAACCTGTCAATATGGAGGAACTTACGGAGGTCATCACTGCTGCCGAGTTCCATCCACAACATTGCAACCTGTTTATGTACTCGAGTTCGAAGAGTAACATCAAGCTTGCGGACATGCGCGACTCGGCGCTCTGTGATCGTCACGCAAAGTGTGAGTAAATTTAGATCGATCCATAAAATACCTTCTCATGGGTTTGACAGGCTTCGAGGAGGAAGAGGATCCATCAGCACGCTCATTCTTCTCAGAAATCATCTCCTCTATATCCGATGTCAAATTCAGTCATGATGGACGATACATCCTTTCGAGAGACTACTTGTCCCTGAAGATCTGGGACATTAATATGGAGTCACGACCGATCAAGACGATTCCCATACATGACCATCTCCGCGGGAAGCTTTGTGACCTGTACGAGAATGATTGTATTTTCGACAAGTTCGAGTGTCTCTGGGGTGGTGATGACAAGTGCGTACCCTTCTCCCACCCTATTTAAATAATTTTTGATTTCGTTTGTCTCATAGACACGTCCTGACTGGGTCGTACCACAACTTCTTCCGAATATTTGACACGGATACAACTGGCGACGTCGTCCTCCAAGCTGACAAGTCCGCGTTCAAAGCGAAGAAGATGGGTGGGCCGCTACCGAACAAAAACGGGCTAAAGAACGGTCGACCAGGTGGTCTGAGAGATGCAATGCAGATGGAAACATTAGACTTTAACAAGAAGATTCTCCACGCGAGCTGGCATCCAAGAGAGAACACAATTGCTGTGAGTTTCGTCCTCGATCACGCGGGTGCGAGGCTGATGTGTCGCAGATCGCTGCAACGAACAACCTGTTCCTTTATAGCGCGGCATGAATTGCTCGCGTGTTCCGTCCATCACGCTCTTCCTCACCCCTCGCAGAGAACACTAGCTTCAAGTCGACGCTCAACCCAGGACTCCAAAACACATCACCATACACTCGTTTCAAGGCGACAATCTAATCACCATTCTCCCCGACCAGTTACGAAGCGTTACGATCCTAGTTCCCCCCACGACCCTTGACACATGTCGCATTCTTGCTTACGATGAACAATTCATCATACATGTTTACCATACCCTTTACTCGCCGTGTCGCGTTATCTTGTTTAGTCGTCCCCCCACGTATCTCTTACATCTCAATGTGTTTTCTGTGGTCCGATGGGGAACCGTTGTTCTGGACGTTCCGTGATTCTCGTGGCGCTGGTGGTACCTCCCCCTCTGTCTTGGCGCTCGTTCGTTTCATTCCACCCCTCCCCCCCTACATATTGGTGTTTACAGTAAAAAAGTTACGAGACTGATCTGGCAGTAGTAGCTGTAGAAGAGTTTAAAGGCAGGACAGAAGTAATCGAAATACATGGGTTATCGTAGCTGATGTACCATAGTAAGGACAAGCTTTTTCTTTTTTCTTATCCCGTTGTGGATTCGATCCGAGTTGTGCATACACAAGGCTCAAGCGCTAAGTGTTCATCGTTGTGGCCTCTGTCGCTGCAGCTTACACAATTCAACCGAGCTCAATCGATACAAGAGATTCATTAATCGTTATTAAATCCAACCTGGCACCAAGCAGCGTTGCCATCGACATGCATCTCTGAATTTGTGTAGACAGCGAGGGAGTTATCTTTGACGCAAGATAAACCGTCGGGTCGATCAGGTTCTCTAAAGATGATGAAAGTGTGGAGTACAAGGCCCAAGGACGGCACGCGAGCCTACGCAAAAGCTAATAACCCTGCCAACTCTTGACCTTGGAAAACCAAAACGGCCGCTCGTGTTTGAGTGGCAGTGGCACGACCTCTCCATCCTCGATGTTCACCGACGCATACGTGGCGAAATCGAGTTTGTTCCATCGGCCGAGCGGTTTGGAACGGAGCGCGAGCGTCATCTCGAAGTGGTAGCGAGTGGGTTGAGGGACGTGGTTGTGGTGGGAGGGATGAGTGGGCGGAACGTGTGTATTAGCGTGCGGGTGCCTCTCGACGAGGTTGGTGATTAGGACGCTCGAGCCTTCGAGCCGCCAGTCACCGATGTAGAACCCCTGTGGTTGAGTGCGTGCGTCAGTGGCGTGTTCTCTTAGCGTCAATGACATCGGGAACCTTCATACGCAACGAGGGCTTGAGCATGGGTATGACGAGTGCTGGCTGGTACTCTTCGTTAGCCAAAAGGGAGAGGACTTGTCCGTCCGGGAAGAACCGACTGAGGCATGTTAGCATTGACAACGCAGTCCAGAGACTACCTACAGATATCGGTGGTATGTGATAAGGTGGCTGACCTATGCCTTTGCATGAGTGATGCTAGTTGGCTGTCAGAGTTCATGACCTACGTTGACCCAGGCGTTCTCACCAAGACCTCTCCGACTTTGAAGAGAGCCATTTAATATATGAACTAGAGCATGACACGAGATACTTACACATAGTGGCATACAGCGATGTACACGCCGTCTAATCTTAATCTTGGGTGTTCAATGTACGCTTGCCGATAGTTGGAATCATATCCATCGACTATTGATTGCACTGTGACAGCTTCGGGAATTTGTGGTGGTTTATATGCCAAATATACAAAGTTCCTATGAGATTGGAGACCATCACATTCGTGTTCTGGAATGAAGGATATTAATCATACCTCCATATTGACGGGTCGAGACTAAGGACGCGCGCCTTACGGCTGGTAGTCGCGAAGCGCTCCAGAGTCTTCGTATCGAGATTGCGCAGGATGTACAAGAGCAATTCCTCCGGGATCATATTGATTGGCACACCCTCCCGGTCGTCTTCTGGCTCAAACGCCAACACTTCCGGGAAATCCTCCAAAACCTTGGAGATAATCCCATTCATGTGCACCGACTCTTTGCCTTCTGCAGTCCTCGTGACGTGACTGTCCTTGCCCTCGGTCCCTTCACCTCTGCTAGCAGATGTCGTCTTCCTGTGGCCCGCGCCAACAGTGGAGCGACCTAATTGTTGCAGCCTCTGTTCCTCCTTGAAGTATGCACGGTCGACATCTGGATTAAGTCGGAATGCCTGACGATACAACCTCAGTGCTTCGTCCATGTTGCTTTCCTGCTCATGCTGAACAGCACTGCGATAGATTTCGACGGCGCGTGCGATGCTTCCGCTGAGAGGGCTCTGACCATGTGACGTATGTAGAGCTTGATGAGAGGGGCGAGGAACAGACCACGCGGGCGGTTTCACTTCGGTCTCGGGCGGAACAATGCGATGAGGTGATATATGAGACCGAACGTGCGTCTCAGGGGAAGATACCTTGTGTCGATTAGGTGCCACCG
Organism: Boletus vinaceobasis; assembly: GCA_038092335.1. Classification (NCBI taxonomy): domain Eukaryota; kingdom Fungi; phylum Basidiomycota; class Agaricomycetes; order Boletales; family Boletaceae; genus Boletus; species Boletus vinaceobasis. The sequence continues at coordinate 27,042 of JBBPQE010000066.1, forward strand.
AAGGGCCTTGCTGTTGGGCATGCTGTTCTCCCCGCCGCTGTTGGACCTCCTCCTTCCACTGCTCTCTAAACTGCCTGAGCTCGGCGGACTCGTCTTCCGCGTCGACTTTCATGCTAGTAGGCATCCAGAACACGAAAACCTATGGAAGATGAGGCCAGCACACGAGAATGACTCACATCGGGTAAGTTGAGGGTACCGATTAGTGAAAGTCCGATCGTCCCGCGCCATTGGACCGGCTGCAATGGCGTCGCCGACAAAGCCGAGTCTGTACGGCGTGGGAGCTCTCACAGGCAATAAGTTTTGGTTCACGAGGTGGATAAAAGGAGCATCGTCTTTCTCGCCTCATGTGATACACCTGCGTGAGTAGACGGGTTTTTCTTTTGTTTTACAAGTTCTGGATGGGGTGACCAGCAGGCTTCGATTCGTTCAGCGACGCCTCCGGTGACTCCCTTTAAATGTGGGGGCCGGTGATCCGTCAAATTGCGGCGCTGGTGACAGTGGAGAACAAGGCAAGTCGTTGAATCTATGTCACGTACACCTGGAATTTCGGAGACGCGCTTTGGTGGGTATTCGACGCCGATGCACTCCTAGCCCAGCTTGAGCAAGACATGTTCAAAAAGTTGTAATGGATCCCCCTGGATTTCGAAACCGACATGGTAAGCTACGCAGTCTGTACCAGACGGTCTAGATTGAAGCAGAGTCTCAAAACTACCCCCTCTGGACATCTCAACGAAAATCGACCCGTCACTCGCTCGTTCTTTGCCTCGGGAATCTGTCTAGTAGGGCTACATAAAATCTCGGAAACGAAATTAGCCCCTGAAAACCAGGTTCTGTGCTTGGCCATACTCGTTGTATCATTTGATTCGGAGGCCAAGTCTTGCTGAGCAATCATGATTCATCACCCAGGGCCATCCTCTTGGAAACATTAAAGAACACTAGGGTCGTCGTCATCCGCTCACAAGGACGTCCATTGACCACAGAATACCACTACAGTAGATTCGCTTTGTTCATTGCCCGATTGACGCGGCTTCGACGCGCCCCCAAGCGCACTGACAAACCATGACGAATTCACCTCACATCGTCTCTTGGGCGCACCCAAGAAACCCAGTAACCAGCGCGAAAAGGGATGGTTCTCTGTGCGGGGATAACTCGCGGTCGTGACACAGGAGACCACCGTGATATATCGATAGCAAGTAGTTGCCAAGTTACTTTTGGTAATACTGTGAGAATGAAAATGCATTCACTATCATCGCAACGCCAGGCTACTCTTACCTTACACCCCTTCTTTGTGCTACCTGAGGTGAACCCCAATAGATAATCGATAAATCCACGGCTAATGGCTTGCTGGGAATCCGCCCCCCCTCCCATTTCGCAGAGAACCTTGCCAACAACTCTGTTCCTGTAACTGCCCCTCGGAGAGGTCCGAGTATCCTATGCAGAAGCACTGTCTAGGAGCTTGTTAATTCTGGCAAACCTTCGGGACATCTTTAAGACTCCTGATGCGATGGTTTGGCGGAACGAAAGGATTTCTCTCCTTCCCGCATCTTTCCTGTTCATCATGATGCTTGATGCTTGATGCTTGATGGACAGCGAGCGGCGGGGGCATCAGATTCAGTCATCACGCCACGAACGTATCCTGGGCAACCGGCCTCCGAAGGGCTTACTACAATCATGATGGACTTGAAACGGATGAATCCTATTGTAAGCGTTGTCGTGGATTACTGGACGGTATTAATTGGGTGTGAATTGGCAGACCTTTTTAAACGATAAACCATCGTGCTTAGCGCTCACGCTCAGCAAGCAGTGCTTTCGTTCAAAGTTTGAGTTGATCTCCCTCGCCCTCGCCAATCAGTATCCCCGAATGACACTTGGGGAGCAGGACTTCCACCTTCCACTACATTCTCGACAACGTTGACACTAGCACAGTCCCGACTGCACACCGACACAAAATATGGACGGCAAGCATTTCAGTACCGAGGAATTTAATCTCGCAGTGAGTCCTTACTATGGTTATTTTTGTGTATGTTGATCCAAATTCTTCAGGTGTATCAAATCGTCAGAGCCATTCCACCCAGAAAAGTCATTACGCGTGGTCAGTAGTAAATACTTAGCGTTTAGCTCGCAGAACAAACACATTGTGCAACCAGGGCAGATCGCTAAACTCATCGGCTCCCCTAGTCAAGCGCGTCGGGTCCGAGAAGGCAGGTGCCGTCCGTCTTGTACATTCCTGTGCCATCGTAATCAGTCACTCTAGCTGTCAATTTCATCTCGCACACGAGCCCGCCAGTGCCCTGGCACAGGGTCATCGCGACGTCGGGTGTCATCTCAATCCACGGACCCAATGATCAGCAGCGTCTGCTGGAAGCAGAAGGGATCGAGGTGAACGTCGGCGTGGTTGGGGAGAGTAGAGTTACCATGGGGAAGTGGGGTTGGTTTCCCGAGCCGAATGATGTATGCTTCGACGCAAAATTCGAAGCAGAGGATCACCAGGAGTGGGGTGCTTGAGCAAATATTCTTCGTAACATTATATACTTGATCTCCTCTCGCTCTGTGGACTTCGCGACGTTGGGTCTGTGTCTTGAATGTGTGTATCAACAGTTCACTGAAGAGCCAGATCGAATTGCAAGCTGAACTCGAATGTACGAACCCTATCAAAACATCAATTGTATGGGATACACAAGTAGATGATCTGCAGGGACGAATATATACCAAGTACATACTATTATTCTTGCCGTGTTGTTTAACGCCAACGCCACCAAGACAAGAATGCGAGACGTAGATAATCACGGCGAAAAAAACAAACGATAAGAAGACGTCGAATCCTTTTTTCATATGTGCACTGGATGTACAGGTGCAGGTGGACCAAAAGAAAAAAGCCGCGTTCATGTTACTTACGATGTAGTTGTTTGTCCGCTGACTAATTCGATCAGATTTTTGTTCACTCGAGGTTGTTGGCTTGCTGTCACCTGTGCCAATGTCGGCGCGAAACGTATCCTCAGGACATGTTCTACCACCAAATCCAACTTTCATAGACTTCCCTATCTCAGACGGCGATGAGTCCCAGTGGCCAATTAATATCACTCGCGTCGTCGACAGCGAAGGCCATGTTAATTTCATGCGACCTGTGCCCATCGATGAGTCTCTCTCAATAAAGTGGAGGTGCGAAGTCGGTGCCAGTCTGGCACTCCAACTAAAGAAACCGGGTGCATTTCTATCTTATCTTTGGCTAGATCATCTATTGACGCATTTTGTCGTATGTGCATTGTCGTATGAAGTTGGGCCGAGCTATGTTCTTCGTAGTTGGCCTGCTGGTTATCAGATGTTTGATCACAATAAGGGGCCAGCGAGTGCACCACGACATGATGCCTACCTTATCGGTACGTCTTCTCATCTCTCCATTCCATATCCATCACCAAAGCTTTTTGACGCAGGTTCACGTCACGCAAAGCGATTCCGTTCAGTCCCGGAGTTCATCCCTCATGCTCTCTGGCTACTCACAGATCCGAATCTCGTTCGTTCTAACTGTAACTGCAAATACTGCAACAAGAAACCACAGCGCGAAATCACCGCTTCCATGGGCCTACTTCCCGGGCGGTCGACCCCGTTATCTACGTCTATTTCATCACAGCGTCCGACTACAAAGGCTTTTGCCCCCGCAGTTGCCACTGCTTCATCTGTGTCTGTATCAATCCTCCCATCTCAACGAGCAAAGCCGTATGCAGCTATCCGTCGTGCACCCCGACCCGTGAAGCAACCTCAGGGTCCGAAACAGAATATGCTCAGGGAGCGCAACGCCGATCTACGATCCGCCTATGCCGAAGGAGTCAACCTCAGAAAATGGTATAGAGATGGAGAACTGTTGTGGTGCGCCCTGAGCCCCCCAATACCCGGGTTCACGGGTGACAAGGATGCCATCACCTTCTGGCCCGCCATTGTTGAAGAAGCTAGGATGAAAGCCGAGGCTATAAGATTTCCTGTCCCTGGTGAAGGTGTTCACCCCCCTGGGGCGAATGGAGCCAAAGCTGATGAGAGTTCAAATACCGTACAAAACGGAAACGCGTCGAGCGCTGAGAAACAAGAAGTGCCGTGGACCGTCATTCAGACGTTATCATACAAAGTGAAATTGCTAGGAATCCCGTTTTCCTACTATATCCCCGCTGACCAGGTCCTTCCATACCAAGCCCACGCCCCATCAGACGAGCTTATCCAGGCAATCCACCGCGTTCCCCTGGAACAAATGAATACCGACACAGACTCCTTCCGGCCCACAGATAGGCCCACTTTTGTTGACGCTGCTGCAGCTTATGCACTCGCAGTCCAGATTGCCGCTAATCTTGCCGGTTATTGGGCCCCTACAGACGATTGGGAATGCAAATTTTCCGTTCCGCCGTCAAAGGGCATGCCACCACGTGCCACACCTAGTGCTCAACCTGGGGCATCACTCGACTCGGTGATGAATGCCAGTATGGCATTCAATGCGAGTCTTGCGAATGCCGCTAGGAGTGTTGGACCCAGTAATCTATCCGCTTTCGCAGCACAGTCGCACTCTGGCTCCATTTCTGCTCCACCCCTCATTGCACTTACCCAGACGGTGACTCAGACACGCTATCAAGGATTGTGGTGGGGTGCCGAGCGCATCTGGACTGACGAACTTGTACGGCTCAAACTGTCACGGTCACAGATAGCTCCCAAAGGGACGGAGAATATTCTACCCCCGGCTGGTCCATCACGCAAAGCATTGGAATACACGAAGACGTTAAGTACTGCAGAGGGCGACGGTGAAGCAGTGGTGGGAGCCGAATCTCGAGGCGTGTTCATGCGTATTGATGGGCTTTACGTTGCGGACACTTCAAGGCCCGATGGAACGACAGGAAAGGAATGTAGAGCCACAGGGATGCTCTACGAACTGGTGGATGAAGACTGGGAGGGGGATTTGCCAGGAGGAGGGGCGAGCGGCGACGATGGCGGCAAGGGCAAGGGCAAGGGCAAGGCTGTTGAGGTGCCTGCGACGCCCGGGAATGGGACAAGCGGGCAGGGGATTGACTACCCCGCGACCGCGCGAGGAAGTGTCCCTCCTGTTGATGGGTTCCCATCCACGAATTCAAAACCCAAAGAGCGTTCATCCAACGAGCAACTTTCACACCCAATTCTTTCATCGCCATTCCCGCTCCCGCACCCTCCTGAAGGCTTCAAATTCCGACCGATCCTCGCTCCTGGGTATGAGGCAGTGCTGTCGCTCAACCTGATCGCTGGACGCTACTATCCTCGACTTCTCAGGCACCCCCTACTTGAGAGCCGTGTTGAGAAGGCGCTGGACATAGAGGGTGGACCTGTGGTAGAAACGAGTCAACTCTGGGCATTGGAGGGACTCGCTCCTGGTTATTACAACACGATGGACCCGGTTCGTTGGCGGGTATGTCGAGTTACTATGGTCCGCGAGGCGGATAAGGAGGCACGCCAAGGGTTAGAAGAGCACTGGCGCGCACGTGTTAAGGAGAGAGATGAGGTGCGAGCACTGGAATCGTCGACGATGGACACGGAGGATGGGGTGGGTGCGAGTGCGAGCCATGCGTCAGTACAACAGCAGGATATCCAGTCTGAGGCTATGATGGTGGACTCGTAGAAGAACGTCTGTCGCATTAACTGATGTATTATTGTACACATTCATCCAGATTCATGAACTGAGTGTAATTCGTAGTGGTTGCTGTTGTGGCCTGTATGAAACTTGCCGTTATCGGACGTCTCTGGAGTGGGTCGCGTTGTGTCGCACTGTTGGCACCACTTCGGGACGACTAAATTACCCCGCTCGTCGTTTGACACGTCGACAACGATACACGTCTCGCTGACTTGCTCGTTCCGTCGCCGTCCAACACAGCCAGCTCGTCGTGCAACCGAGCGAATCCGGGATCCGTCGTGTCTCGTCTGGTTTCTGACTGCCATTCGATCACACAAAGGTATCTTTGGTGCAGACTCGGCGAATCCTCCTTAGGTCCATCTGTCCCTCTTTCGTCGCTCCCAACGACACCAAGACCGACCGGCAACGTCTGTCGACTCCCATGGCTCTGCTCTCACCCACGGTCACAGATTCGACACCTCTTTCGCAATACCACTCGCTCGATCCCTCCCCTGAGTTGGCTACAAGCGCTCTTAGCTCTGCGTCATCGTCTAGCGTCTCCTTGACGGCAGAAGATGAAGGTAAGCACGGATCACTTTGCAATTTGTCTGCCCTGTGTCGGCCTCGAGGCATCTCGCGTTTTTTGGAAACTTACGTGAAACGATCTGCCATGCGTCCCATTACAGAGAACACCACGATCACCGCCAGCCGGGTTTTGCTATCAGGGCGTAAGGGAAAGCGGAAGAGTCAGGAGTGAGTGCTTATTACTCTCGTCTTCGAACGACATGGTCTGGTGGTCGATGCTGAGGAGAGCGTTCTCTTTCAGGGACATCCGCTTATTGGCCATCTCAACGCACATTACTGAGCTCTCATACGCCATCTCCGATGTTCAGACGCGCATATTCGGTGCGTCACCTTGTTGTGGTGTGAACCCTCACAGCGCTGACGCTCACGATGCCGGGCAGAGATACAAGAACTTCGACACAAGCCACAGGCGGAGGGTGTGGACGTCAAAACGACTGCTGAGATTGATAACGCAATCATGAACATGAATGAATGCCTTGAATCAATCGAGCAAGGCATGAAAGACATCAACGAATCTGTAAATACATTTCAACCTCCCCAGGACAAGCCGTTCAACAACTCCTCCGAGCGTGCCGTTATGCTCAGAAAGCATGCCGCACTACAGGCGGAATGGGATGCAGTGCAGCAGGAAACCGACGAGCTCCAGCAAGAACTCAAGGAGGATAAATGGATCACAGTATTTCGCACAGTTACCGAGCAAGCAGATGGAATGATGACCAGTTTAGAGAAGGCTGTGAACCGATGTCAGGTATGTTGGCAGACGTATCCCCGGCGGGTATATTTATTCTCTACAGGATTTCATATGGCAAGTACACAAGAGAAATGATGAAAACACATCCCGCGCATCGTTCGCCAGCTCTGTTCGATCAGAGAAATCTCCAGTTAGCATGGATGTGTTCAACAACCTGCTTGGATCCTTCCTGGCTAAGAAGGCGTAAGTCCGCTTCTCATCCTTTCGTTGACGATATTAACCATCGTCTCAGACACTACGTGCCCGCCACCACGAAAGTTCTAGCAATCATGGACAATGGTGTGAAGAACCGAGTAACCAAGAACGGCGAGGCGTTACGGCGGCACGCGGAGGCGGCGAAGCGGTGGCGCGTCCTTCAAGAACGGATAGAACGTACCGAGAAGGAAATGGGCAAAGTACGAGACATCCTGACTCGCGCGGATCAAGCACCAAGCGAGACTGGCTCCTCCATGTCTGGCAACACTGCCAACGGCTTCCTCGCTACCCCTCCGAGCGCAAGTGCGAAAAGTCGTACATCGAGTCGCACAAGCACGCTATCGAGGTCGATGTCGCCTTTGAGAAAGCTTGCTAAAAAGTTTGTTGGAGCTGTCAGATCACCTGTCCCTCCCCCTACTCCGTTACCGGTGTCGAGGGAGTTGTCTTCGGCGCCATTGCATTCCTCAGAGCCATCCAAGAGTAGGGTTATTCGAAAGCAACGTTCATCACTTTTTGCTTTTGACGGCAACCGAGAGACGTTGCCCGCGAAAGGACACAAACACAGCCAGAGTATGACACCTACGTCCTCTCCTTCGTCAAAGCGAACACCAGAATCAAACAACATCACGATGAAGTCCAAGCCTACCAAACAACCTTGGAATTCTTCAACGAAGGTCGAGGATGAAGGCGCGGCAACGATTAAACCACCCACCACTCCGAAACGGCCAACTGCGAGATCAATTACCACCCCAGACCATGCACCATTAGCTCTTTTCACACCTCAGCGTAGCTTATCTCGGAGTTCCAATGCCTCTTCAAGACCATGGTCTCCTGTTACTTCATCTATATCAACTGCCCCATCATCCAATCCATCGATTCCCCCATTTCCTTCACTCAGACCCGGTACAAGGCCGCCTTCGCGTGCCCAAACACCGAATTTAGGCACAACGCCTCGTCCAAGACCTAGAACCCCGAGTGGGATTCCTGGTCCATCGCCGCAGTGGCGCTCTATATCCCTAAAGCATCCAGACGGAGAAGACAATAATGACGAAGTCGACGTTACGACGCTCATGCAGCGCGCGTTTTCCCCAACTCTTACTCATTCAACGTCGTCACCCGGTACTTCTGGCAACACACGTGCACGTACACCAAGCGGTGTTCGCATCCCTCCTCCACGACCCCCGAGTCGATCCATGATACCACTCCCCAGCGTGCACGTATCCTCTGACTCGAGACCCTCGTCCACGATGTCGTTTTATCGACCTGAAAGCCCGTTGACGGGGTCTGGTAAAGGGTCGGCGTTCAGAGCACAGACCCCCGAAGCGATGCTTAAAGCGCGAGCACAGCTGGTTCCGGTATACACTGGAGTCGGTGTGCGCTCAACAGCTCGAGCCTCCATGATAGGCGTCAAGGCTCCGCCCTCGAGTTACCGAGACAGTTCGACGACACGCACGCCGTCGAGGGCTGTATCGCGCTCGGGTGCATATACCCCATCCCTCGATGGTCCTACGAATATCTACGTCCCAGGGAACCCCAAGGATCCGCTCGACACGGAGTTTGCGGCCACCGTGAATGCGATACCTCACGGACTCTTTATCGAGCGTGTCGACCCGCCCCTCAAGACGATACCAAAGGAGGGCGAAGAGATCAGGGCCTCGTACGCCTTTTCGAATTCGCTCTCGAGGAAGGTTATCACGTGTCGGTTGACGACCTTGACAAGATCTGGACGGGCTAGCGGAGAAAACACGATGACCAAGAAAGTCATGTGTCGTGTCGGAGGGGGTGAGTGTGGTGTTTTTACGTACCCGCCCCGTGGAAATGGTTACTGAAACTATGCGATATAGGCTGGCAAGATCTTCAGTTTTACGTGCTGAATCGTCAAGCAGGCATGTAAACTCCCGGATGTCCTTTCCTGTTCCAAGCGGAAATGTGCTCCAAGCTTGTTTCCGAGAACGACTATGGCTAAACTGCTCTTATTACCCTCATCGGAAGATGCATCGACGAGGCCCCGTGTTTTCCCTATCAGTGAAAGCAACGAACGATTCCTTGCACGAACTAGAAAGCACCCAAATGACAACGATACCATCACAATTGTATCACGCCCCCATCCATGTTTCCTTCCACGCTTCTTGATCTCTTTCATAACTTGAATGAACGATACCTTTTTTTGTTAGCCATACGTCTCATTAGTTCCCTTCGCATACCATAACCTATTACTTTAGTACGGCTCTACTTCATTACAGTATCATGACAGCGCTCAGCTTTTTCTTTTTCTCCCACTACCTCGGGATGGTTTTTGTCAAGTTTGCCGGTATATCATGTCAATCGTCGCCGTGTTGTTTTGTGTCGCTCTAGCTATGGGAATCCACTTCCAACGCTCTTCCAACGGTCAGATACATTAGTTGGACGTGGCGAACATGTGGGATTCATCAAGTTGATCATCCAGTTGGTACTTGGCTTGATGACATGAGACGCGTGGCACTACTTAAAAGGAGAGAGACGCCAATAAACGCAGGAGCATGACACGTCTCAACTCGAAGGCATCTTCAAGCAGAACGTTTTGATGCCATCGCCGCTCCACTTTGCAACTTCGAGCAAGAGCTCGCGTTTCTTGTCTATAGCGGCGGTCGAGCGAAGCTCGTATAGGGTAGCTATACAAATATTCTCAGTCAATCGGAAAGAAGAAGTCAAAGGGGAAAGGTAAGGAATACGTACACAGATTGAATAGGAATGGCTCTGCGACGACAACGGAGGAAGGTGACGTCTTCAACGCTACTTCGAGGAGATCGATGCCCTGTGCCATATCATCCGTCAGCTCTCCCACACTCATTTTCCATGTACACACATGGCGGTTCGCACCTCTTTGATCCTCCCCTGACACAGCAGCGTGACAGCGAGATTGTTGATCGCCTAGGTATCCAAAGCGCACAGGTTGGCCAAGGTCAGCACCCCCCCCCCCCTTCGTGTCCCAGAGTACATCGAGTGTATCACCCACCGTGAAATTCTCTGGATCTTTGGCGACCATCTCCCCGAGTGCTTCCTCGGCACGCACCCAGTCACCCGACGCGGCAGCCAGCAACGCGGTGTTCATGACGACGATGTCAGTCCCGTTGGCGCTGTTCCCTGCGGACGATGCGGCGATGGAAAAATGTTCCTCTGCTTTTTGGAGGTTTCCAGAGAGGAGGTAGACCCGTGCAAGAGCCGAATGAAGTTCCGGAGACGGTGTTGGGACGAAGGTGGGTGGAACGCGGTAAGTGCAGAGCGGGACGAGCAAGTTGATCGCCGCTTGGTATTCCTACGAGTCCAAATGCAAAATACCAACGGCGTGAGTGAAAACGACAAGGAGTCAACAAATGAGGCGATCTGGAAGAGGGAGGAAAGAGCAAAAAAAAAATGCGGGTGCCTACATTCATCTCGATCATCTGGCTCGTGAGAATCAGACAGACCCTCGCGATGCGTTCGAGCCACATTGAGAGATTGGCTTCGGCTGCAACGAGGACCTCGTCTGGTTTGTCCTCCTCGTCTTGGTCCCTGGTGCTCTCAGTGCCCTCTTCAGCGGCGTCGGTGTCTTTGCCCTCGCCCTCGTTCGTTCGTTCCGATCGACTTGTACCCTCCACGTCATCTTTCCCTCGAGCTCTAACTGCCTCCCTCATCTCCCTCCGGTGCATAACGACCCGTCCCTCCTCCCTCGCCCTCTCCTTGCACCGCCCTACAATCCGACTCAGCGCATCGACATACCCCAACGGATCTCCCGACAAATAATGCACACGCGCATGGAACACCGTCAGTTCGAACGGGTGCATGAGCTCATTCGCATGTTTGTCTTGTCGCGGTGCCATCGCAGGGGTGGTTCCACTGGTAGGTATAGGGGGGAGCGTGGACAGCTTTTGAGAAGGCGTCCCGGGGAGTTGAGCGAGTCCGCTCAAACCGGATGGGGAGAGGGATAAAGATGCAGCGAGAACAGGGGAAGAAGGGAGGGGTACGGAGCGAGGCAAGGAGCCTGAACCGGGGAACGAACCGGGTACAGACGTAGGGGGGACGGCGTTGAGCACTGCGAACAAATTAGTGCATTCTGCAGAGGCTTGGTTCGTCAGACGGAGGCGAGCGAGAGAGGAGAGGCGGAGAGACCAGAGCTTAACAATGGTGATTGAGCTGTAGACGTGGAACCCGAGGACACAAGGTGACACTCACATCCAAGATCCTCGTCAAGTCCTCAGGGTCACTTGCTACGATCCTATCGCGCGCCATTTTTGCCAAGGCGCGCCATGAATTCGATATCTACGGGCCAAACGAGACATTAGATTGCTATCACTCTTTCGTTGACGAATCGACATGGCAGATGTGGGCAAAGGTGCTTCACATTCAATAGTACCTCGCTACACTCTGAGGTACAACACTGAAAGACCGCCAGCCACTGAAGAACTGGGGGTTCGATACTCGTACAGGCCATAGAAAGGAGATAGAAAGTAAAGTGATAAATGAGTGTGTGCATATACGAGAAACAGGGCTAAAACGTGAGTGTGCATGGGAAAGATCCAGACAAGGAGAGAAAATGTGAGAGATGAAAGGGAATATTGAAGTGTGGCGAATTAAAAAAGAAACTTTGCGCAAACAACTTACGACCATCTCATGAATCTCTCTTCCTGCATACTCCCCTACAATGTCCCTCCGTGGCCTTTGTTCAGCAGGGACATGCTTTATTAAAAGAGCAGTGAGGGGGTCAGTCTGGAAGCATCAAAGGTCAGCTCCGTGGTCGGACGCAAAAAACGAATAAAGCAGTACATAAAAATGGGTGGCCATGGTGGCACCAACTGGTCTTTACTGCCTCGAAAGGGGGAATGGCGGGGAGTGTGAATTGAGATGGGAATGTGACCGCGTCAGTTGCGGGTACACAAATTTTGATTTAGCCCCCGCAAGAGGCAAAAACATAGACACAGAGGGTGACAAACAGGGCCCCGAGGACCACCTCGGTGCCAACCACCACACCAAGGAATGTGAAAGCGGGAAAATGAGGCGTACATTCGGAATGGGAAGGAACATGGTCGGTGCGGTCAGGCGAGGGATATAAACAGGTGCGGGGCTTCCAGGTGTCGATCTTGTCGGCTGGGTAGGGGTGATAACGGGTGGCGGGAGAGAAGATGGTGCTGTCGGCTTGTCAAGGGTCGCGGCAAGGATTATCTCCTCCTCTCGGAGGTCGGCAACGGATTGGGGGGCGGAGTCTTGGTGGTACCTCGAGGGAACTGGAGCTTGAGCCATGGGATCGATTGAGGAGGCGACGGGAACAATATCGTGGACTTGAATGGGAACGGGAATTTGGTCGGAGTTCAGATCCATGGCGTCGAAACAAGAATCGGACTCTAAAACGGACTTTTGGCGAGCGGAGGCTGATGCGCTGAAAAGAGTCCCGGAAGTACCCGACCTCGATTCTTTGTCAAACTGTGTCTCCGAGCTGTCGTGTGACCTTGACTGTGTGCTCCCGACCGACCGTGCGTGAATGTCAAGGACATCCGTGTAGTCCATCTGCGAGGACCCGACGGTCTCACACTCGTCACTCCCACCTTGGATCGACAAAGGTGACCACTGAACGCTGCGGCCCGCTGGCTGTGTGGACTCGGAAGCGCCGGACGCGCGCTCCGACGAAAAGAATCTGTAGCGTTTGCTATCTAGGCTCCTGGATTTGTGAAGTACATTGTGAGAGCGCTTCATTGAAGAGGTGGATTCCTTGCGAGAGCGGACAAATGAAACGATCCGGTTTCGCTCTGGAATGATAGGTAACGAGGAAATGGAGGAAGATGACGTAGAGTCTCTTATCCTGTCACGGTAGGAGTGGGTGTCACCAGTCGAGGTGGACGAGGTTCCGTCGAAACTTTCAAAGGTACAAGTGGAACAAGAGTCTCGCTTGTGTTTGTTGGAGAACTTGCGCTTGACGTCGTGGACGAACTCTTTGACGGATTCTTTGACGTGCATTGTGAGGGTACGGTGGCACGGTCGAAAGAAAGGTACAAGGGGAGTGGCTGGGGCGAAGCGACAGTGAAGTGGGTCGATTTGACGAACGGTGGAGTCTGAGGCGAAGCCAGAGTGAACGAAGGGCTATGGGAGGTGGATGGTTGGTTCGACTGAAGGGCCGAAGGGATAAATGATTAGGATACGCGACTAAACGTCGAACAGCTGCACCGACATGGACGGTAAAATTTTTGACAACGTTGTAACGGTGTGGAGAGGAGACTTTATATCTGCTGCCAGCCGGGTGACACGATGCAAGTGGAAACGCGGTACCTGAGGCTTTCTGATAAAGTCAGGTCACGGATCGGTGGCGGGGAGAGAACGGGCGAGTTTTACACGGGATCTCGCGGGGACGGAAGAGAAGAAGACGTAGTGTACTTATACTTTGGGACCCTATTCGGATCCTAGTGTTTCCTTTTTGGGAAATAGCTCCGCTTATCGTACGGTAGTAATTAGGGCTCACACGACCTTGAATGACATACTCTGATTTGTGTCCGAATTCACCCGGGTCCGGTGACATGACGGGTCTCACTTGATATCATGGGAAATGTGTTCGATGGCAAACTTAGTTAGATAAGCCGATGACTCACTCTCGCTCCCTTTATTTAATAAATATGGCTGTGCACGCCCCTTGACTACTGCCCACCAGTACTTCAGATATGTCTGGTCGGTTTTTTCTTGTGCTAGCAACTATCTTCTTGTTTCATGGTGCGTGCTGAGACGCATATGTCTCATCTGAATACGGTTTCACGACCTCTACAGCCGCATATTCTGCATATGAACGCAAGTCGACCCAACTAGCACCACCTGTTGGCTTTTCTGAGCATTCAAACAGATTCGTCCCATCTTAAAGCACTTGGAAAGCCCGAAGGGAGCCTACCATTGAATGTGCGTTTCGCTTCCATAGTCTCATACCTCCTTTTTTCATTCTCGTCGGCCGAAAGACCGTGTATGAGAGCATCTTTGCGCTCGTGCTCGGAATCCTCGGTGCTTCTCTCAACGTACCAACCCTAAAGGATATTACTTGGGCCAGCGAAATGAAAAAGAGGTGGGTCCAAAACCGCGCGTTCAGAGCTACAACTCAGCCTCAGTGGCCTCCAGAACCATCGACGAGATGGACTCTCGCTTAGGTTTCGCAAACTATCACACTCGAGGAAAGTCCTTTCTCGTCCCATTATCCTCAGGACAATCATGACACCAGATCCTCGCCATGATGTACCATGTATGTCGTGATACCAGTGTGCTAAATACCTGCTTCCCGTAACAAACCTGGATGTGTGATTATAAGCAGTGTTCAGTCGTCGTCGTCGTCCCCACTCTTCTTCTTTTTCTTCTTCTCTTTACGTGCTTTCCGCTTCTCAGCCTTCTCAACAGCCTCGTCCATGGCCAGGAAATCACGTATAGAAGAAATAGCTGATGATTCAAGAGGTTTAAGACGCATTTCTTGTGGTTCTTCCTCTGTCGCTTCTGTTTCGGGAATGGGAGGAGAGTTTTCTGGTGGAATGGAGGCATGCCTAACCTCAGGTTCAGGTCCGTCAAACCAGCCTTTGAAACCAACAGCAAGAACAGGGGTGACGGCACGCCGAGGTACTCCTGATGCTTCAGTGTCACAGTGCTCCTCCTCGGACTCCTCATCACCCTGGAAACCCTCGTAATCTCCGGCGCCGGCGAAGATGTCGAAGTCCTCATTCAATGCTGTGGGCTCTGGTTCTACTGGCTTTTTGGGCGTCTTGGAAGGTGAGGGTTCTGTGGCGTCACGTTGCTGAGATACGGCGGGGGCTTCTTCGGCCAATTTGTTTCTCTGTCCGGACTGTGCCGAAGCACTCTCAACTTTCTGTTTCTTCTGCTTCAGACCCTCCTTTCCCTCCTTTCCCTTTCTCTTTTTTGACTTTTCTTCCGTTTGTCCAATTGGCTTGAATCCTATCGGTCTGAACTTTCCACCCTTCTTGGCTGCCTCGAGAGCTGATCTATCTTCCTCCGTTGACTTTTCGACAACTAGCTGGCTAGCTGTTCTGTCTTCGTTCTGTCGCTTTGCCTTGAGATCGCGGATGATGTCTTCCCGGGTGCGCTTCATTAGTTCCGTAGGTTCGGATATAGAAGTAGCTTCTGTAAATGCTTGCTCGAGGATTTCGTCGTCCTCTGTAGAGGCGGCAGCCCGGGCACGATTTTGTTCGAGGAGCGACATGTCGAGGCCTTTTACCAAAATGGTGTGTTGGCTATCTCCACCAAGATACTTGCGCTGCGACTCGACCTAAGGGCACTTCAATAAAGGCCATACAGAGTGAGAAAACGAGAGACGCACAACATCCTTGTCCTCGTGGGCAACTCGTTTTTCGAAATCCTCCAGTACTGCCTCGACCTGGGACAAGGCATGAGACAGCACACTCAAGGACTGAAGAAGAGGAGAGGTACTTGAGCATAGTCGTTTCCGATTCCCTCTCTCCTCTCCGCGGCACGGTCGCGATATCTGCCGTCGGTTTTCTTTATCTTGCGAGGCTTGAACGCCGGCTCGGATGACGCAGAGGTCGTGCTAGGGGGGAATTGAGCAAGCTCAAGGGGTGGGAGGAACGCTTTTTGTCGTATGCTGTGTGCATGTTTGGCATTAGGTTGTGATTGCCGCGAGCCTGCCAGCAAGTTTCGGAATGCATCCTAGCTCGACGGTTCATCAACGCGGGATGTTGTGAGATCGTTACAGGACATACCTGGTCCATGGTATCTGAACTCGTTGGCGGAACAGGACATACTCAATATGGTGATTCCTAGGCGTTGTTTGCTGTTATTAGATTCAGAAGCTCTTACCTTTTCAGGACACATTAGTCAGCTCCCTACCAGATTGATTGTATTTGGTTTTCAGGGCCCCCACCGGTGGTATTTTCCCCAGCGTTCGACGCTGTCGTTGCATTTCGTCCCTCTTTTTTTCCGTCCGTGGTGTGCGCACGGCCTCACCTTTTATCTTTGGGTCTAGACAAGGTTTCCGTACGGCCAACCTTTCATTTCATTTCATTTTTTTTTTTCCATATCGATTGCAGTCCGGTCAGGTGGCTCAATTGTGAGGACCATTGGCACCCCTGATCTGATATAGGTCAAAAGATGCACCATATACGCACAGTCTATCGTCGTGCACCGAATCCCACCACGCGTTGTACTAGTAAGCACGTAAGCTTCGTTGCTTTCCCTACACGGTCATATCCACGACTCCTTTCTCCACCCACCCACATCCTTTCCCTCACTCGCTCAACGGCCTCACTCGCACGCACAATGACCCCGACTCCATGGATTCCAAATCAGTACCCGCCCGCTCGCCGTTCCGACCATGTGGACGTGTACAAGAGCGAAAAACAGGGCCAAGTCCACGTTGCCGATCCCTATCAGTGGCTTGAAGAGCACACCGACGAAACAGACGCATGGACCTCTGCACAGGACGCCTTCACTCGAACCTACCTCGATAAAAATCCTGATCGCGCCAGATTAGAGAAGGAGATCAGAGTGAATACAGATTACGAAAAGGTGCGATCAAGCGTGATCATGTGCAACAATCTCGCGATTGATAATCACGATTTACAGTTCAGTGCGCCGGCTCTCAAGTACGATGGCAAGTGGTATTGGTACTATAACAGCGGCCTTCAAGCACAGTCAGGTTTGTCTTTTCGGCCGGGGGGAAGCGCACCGCATTAACGTCGATTCCTTTCAGTGCTCTACCGATCGATCGACGAAAAATTGCCCGACTTTTCCAAGGACGGGGCAGCCAAGGGCGAGGTGTTCTTCGATCCCAACTTGCTATCAGAGGATGGGACCGCCGCCCTGGCTGTCACCGCCTTCTCACCCGACGGCAAACATTATGCCTACGGTATATCCCTGTCGGTAAGCGCCGATTCTCTTGTCCGCCAGTTTAATGTCACAACTGACTGTCACGGACACTGACTGCAGGGTAGCGACTTTTGCACGGTTTATGTTCGTGAGACCAGCAAACCGCTTGCCACCGTTGACGGCAAGCATGTGGACCACCACGAAAACCGCCTCAGTGACGAGGTCCGGTTTGTCAAGTTTTCGTCAATTTCGTGGACCCACGATTCCAAGGGATTTTTTTACCAGGTATGTAAACCCTTGATCGTACTCGGTGTAATTACCAAAGTTATGACCTCGGACATGATTGTGACTGCCTTGCGGATCTGACGGATTTGACCTCCCTTTCGACAGCGATTCCCCAGTCGCGAATCTCATGGGCTCGCCACGGAAGATAAGGCAGGCATTGAAACAACCGGAGATAAGGATGCGATGCTTTACTACCATAGAGTCGGCACCTTACAGTGTCAGTCTGTTCACCCTTACTCACCAGCCAGCTGATGAGCGTGTTCGTGTTTTGTGGTTTATTGATTTATGCGGTCGCGACGTTTCGGGTTTCTAGCGCAGGACGTCTTGGTCATGAAAGATGCCGAGCATCGGGAGTGGATGTGGGGAACCTCCATATCGGAATTAGACGGAAGATATTTGTTCTTGAGTGTCTCCAGGGACACTGCCAGGGTGTGCATCTTTCTCTCCGTCTTTCCGTCTCGTCGCATTATCCCACGCGAACTCACATCGACGGACGTACACAGAAAAATCTACTCTGGGTGGCGGACCTACAAGAAAATGAAATCAGTCAAAACATCAAGTGGGAGAAGTTGATAGACGAGTTTGAAGCCGAATACGAGGTGTAGGTCAGCTTTCAGTATTTTTTACGGCCGCCAACCCTTTTCCACAGCATCGCAAATGATGGAACAAAGTTGTACCTTCGCACGAACAACAACGCCCCACAATATAAGGCCATTACGATCGACCTTGCTGATCCCAGGCGCACACAAGTAGACTTGATCCCCGAAGAAAAAGATGCATCGCTGAGCGACATAATAGCAATTGCCAAAGACAAATTTGCTGTCATATACAAACGCAATGTCAGTTTGTTTGTTGCTATCCCTGTTCTAGTGTCCGCTGACGCTCTACAAATGTGCCAGGTCATTGACGAAATATATCTCTATTCCCTGACTGGCGACAGACTGACGCGCATTGCACCATCCTTTGTTGGGGCTGCCGAGGTGTTTGGTCGCCGTGCCCTCCCGGAGGTCTTTATTTTCATGACAGGCTTCACTAATCCCGGTATTACCGGACGCTTTGATGTGGATAAGTTCAATGCCACAGCGTCCCTGGAGTCTGCGTGGAGCATATACCGCACGACGGATGTAAAAGGTCTGCGGCCTGATGAATTCACCGCGGAACAAGTGTGGTATGAGTCCAAGGATGGAACCAAGGTCCCCATGTTCATCGTGAGGCACAAGAACACCAAGACCGACGGTACCGCGGCGGCTATTCAGTACGGTGAGCGTTTACATCGTACTTCAGGGTCGGTGGATGCTGATTGACGGGTGAGACAGGATACGGCGGGTTTAGTATCTCGATCAATCCAACTTTCAGCCCTTCGATTCTTACCTTTATGAAGTCGTACGGCGCTGTCTTTGCCTTGCCAAACATCCGAGGAGGAGGCGAGTTTGGTGAAGAATGGCACGACGCGGGAATCAGGGAGCGTAAAGTCAGCCAGCGAGTTTCGACCATCAAAGAATGTTGTTGACCATTGATCCAGATCAATGTCTTCGATGATTTCATTGCCGCCACGTAAGATTTATATCCTTTTCCAAACGACTGCGCGTCGCATTGAGTTTCTCCCCTCCCTGATGTAGCGAATACTTGGTGAAGAACAAAATAGCAGCCGCGGGGAAAGTCGCCATCAACGGAAGTTCTAATGGAGGAAAGTAGCCCTGCAAGTCGTTCGATAATGATGCCCTGACCAGTCCCACAGGCCTCTTGATCGGTGCTTGCGTCAACATTGCCCCGCAAGGTACGTTTGGGGCTGGAGTTGCAGAAGTTGGGGTAATGGATTTACTCAAGGTATGTCGGTTCCCCTGCCAAGTTCGTCAGACTGTACCAACACGCGTTCTTTGAGTTTGCGGACTTCACAATCGGTAAATTAAGTCGTCATTTCCCACTAATAAAACTCTAACCTTGCAATCTCAGGCAAGGCTTGGACTGCCGACTATGGTGACCCGCATGACCCACATGACTTTGATTTCATATACCCCATCTCGCCGCTCCATAATGTGCCCAAGGACAAAACATTGCCGCCGCTGTTGTTGATGACCGCTGATCGTACGTGTAATCGTCATATGCCCCCGATCATGACTCACTGTCCTGGTCGACCGCAGACGACGACCGTGTCGTCCCGTTGCACTCTTTCAAGCTCGCCGCAACTCACCAGCACACGCTGCCCCACAATCCACACCCACTTCTCATAAGGATAGACAAGAAGGCTGGGCATGGGGCTGGGAAGGCCACTGAGAAACGGTGCGTTCGCAAAACGTACCTTGGTAAAGATAACTGATTTGAACTGATAATCTACAATCGCGATGGCCACCCCATTCTATTATCAGTATCCAAGATGCCGCGGACAAATGGGGCTTTGTCGCACAGTCTCTTGGACTGGAATGGCAGGATGGGAATTGATTAGGATATTCACGTGTTACTTCCTCTGCTGTGGGGCCACGGCCAGAGTTGAGCCCACACTCTGATAAGGACTCGTCTTTCCTATTACACTAGACCTGTTCCGGGAATGAATGGATAGGGCGAATTGCCAATAGCTGGCCGGGATTGACATCGTGGCGTTATCTCCCTCTGCAAAGTCGTTCAAGGGAAGGGATTGGGAGGGATGTCAGTTTTGAGGACGCGGGTAGCTTTCTGCCTTGGCACGGGAGCTGTGGGCCCATCAATGTATCAACAGTTCGCAGGACGAACAAGAATGATCAGATCTTTTGTATAGACAGGGCAGCACAGAAACAGACCGTTGGTGTTCTCTGAAACATAAAACTGCCGGAGAATGATAATCGCGTCTTCTCGCAGATACCCGCCAGTGGCTTTGTATGAAGGGTGTACGGGGTGCTCGAGGCTGTGGGATCGACCGATGTTGTTATCATTGCATCTTATCCGATGGTGCATTCCCCCTCACCCTTCGTTCACTCCCAACACGCTTCCACACCCACCAAACCTGTCGTTCTCGCATCCGTAGAATACTTGATGGATGCCTAGCTGACGCAGAGCAGATGCGCACATGATGCATGGCTCGACGGTCACGTAGAGCGTCGTGTTGGCGAGGGGATATCGGCGAGCAGTCGAAGGCGGGGGAGTGAGTGACGCATCCTCGAGGATGAGATCGATAGCTTCGAGTTCTGCATGCCTTGACGCCTGTGTGCAGCAGAGATATGTACCAGATGCGACCAACGAACGCGACACGGAAGAGCACGTACGTTCCGAAACTGGTTCGTTCTGTTGCGTGCCTTGGCTATGATGGCGCCGTCTCGGACGAAGACACATCCGACGGGTACTTCACCTGAGGCAAGCGCTTCTTCTGCCTGTCGAGTCTGAGATGGAGATTGGGGTGGTTAAGTTGGCGAATGGGGCTTTACCATGGTCATGGCCTCGCGCATCCATTGGAGATGAACGTGGTCGTCTGTGTTGTCAGGTTGAGACATGTGATGAGGACGACGTCGCTCGGTGTACAGATCTACAGTAGCCTGCGGTTGTAAATTAATGCCAACAAGAGATGACCTGCGGACGTATCAAGCTACGAATATTGTCTACGATGGAGATGTATGTATACAAGCTACGTTGGTGCTAGGCAGCCCGCGCGTTGATGTTGTCAATACCGCCGTCGATGGCAGCGACTCGTCCCTCACCCGCAGTCGTGATGGAGACTGTGCAACACAGCATGATGACAGTGGTGACGATGTTAATGACTCAGCATGACGGAGTGGACTGGGTCGTCGAGCGCGTTCAATATCGCGCAATCCTCTGTTCCGGTTGACGTCGAATATCATCATCTGATCATCATCTATCGTTGCGTGGCACATTCACAGCACCCGACCCGGACAGATCCCCAGCAACAAGCCAGTGATTATGAGTCGGGAACTTGGCGCGTTTGTAGGAAGCGAGTGCACGTCTTACCTACTGTCATCACGGGTGCCCACGCGTAAGGCCGGTCTGTCTCCGAGGGTGAATTGGAGTCGAAGGAGACAAACAGACCAAACACTGGTGCATCACAGCATGATGACAGCGGTGAGCGCTCATACACTGCATGAGTCAGTGGACACGAACCGCCGGAAAACGGTGCTTGATCAGGGATTGACGAGTGTTCTGAAAGGTAAGAAGATGATACAAGGAAGGGGTGTCTCACAACAGATCATATTATCAGGCCTTCTGAGAGCATGTAAATTTTGATGATCTGCGCCGTTACAGCAAGCCTCCCGTGTCATTGTTGTATATACTACAATGCTGTTGGGCCATCTGTGTGCCGGTGCTAATTACTGTTCGTCGTCGTCGTGACTGAGCTTCGCGGTAGATAGTGGGAAAGGGGAACCGTCGTCTCACTAAACACGGTGGTACAAAGTTGGGCGGGAAAAGCCGGCGACCCGACCGCGTAAATAAACTTATGTAACCCAGATAATGCGTCAAGACAATCATTGGGAGAGTTCCGGCGTTTCATTTATGGATCATGAATATATTGCATCGTGTAGTTACAGATACATACAAGGTCATCAAACTTGAGCAATGTTCAAAACGAAAAACATCGCCAACTAAATTTTCGGCGCATCAAAGTGGCATTGCTATGATTTGAAGATAGACACTCGGTTGCTCTGCGCCGCTTGGCAGTGCCTTGTCATCAACTTTCCCGCGTCCCGATCGACTCCGTAGCAGACCATGCGACCTACCTCGTTCCTCGACGATCATGAAGCCTGCAAACACGAAGAACTCAGACTACTCCGCTGAGGGTACACTCTATGTCTCAAAACCTTTTCGGTCAAAGTCTACAAAGAGGTTCCGTGCCTTGATCACCTTCAAACCTCGCAAGTCCCACTTTGACATGTCCAACGAGTCATCGGGATCAAATGAGTTTAGAGTAGGCACAAGTCTCGTACGTACCACGGACGTGTCCATTCTGACATCGTTTCGTCAGGGGTTCTTCACGCTCTTCTGGATGTCTCTCTTCCTCTTCACTGTCCAGACGTTCGTTTCCTCTCTGGAAACAAACGGATATGCACTGTCGTTCGCGTTTGCCACCATGTTCTCTCGCGATGCCGTTGTCCTCGCACTATCTGACGCCGTCCTCGTCCTCACCACTGCCATTTGCGTCCCATTTGCAAAAGCGATAAGCAAGGGCTGGATAAGGTACTACTGGATAGGTGTTATACTACAACACACTTTCCAGACATTCGTATTGGTCGCGGTCATCACGTGGACGTATCATCGGTAAGCATACATCCCGGTTCCTCATGGTGTACTGAACGACATGTGAACAGACAATGGCCATGGGTCCAATCTGGTTTTCTGACTTTGCATTCTCTCGTAATGATCATGAAAATGCATTCCTATATCTCCGTCAATGGCGATCTCCACGACATCTCTCAGCGCTCGCAACGAATCCTTGCTCATCTTCGTTCCCTCACAGAAGATCCATCAATCGGAGGGTGGGACAAAGCATTTCTCGATGCCAGGGCCCATCTCGAGTCAAGTTCAAGCGAAATTCACTCCGAAGCTGAATCGGATTCGCAGACCAATGCACAGGGCTCAGAGGTCGTGATAATGAGCTCAATTCCCGACCCACACCCGGCAGATGCGCTTCGGCGAAGGTTGGTGACCGCTTCAAATGGCGCTGTAGTCGAGCTTGGCGCGCGAGTTGTCGACTCGGAGAGTACCACTCCAGGCTCCAGTAGTCCTTCGACTCCTGATACCTCTGGCATCGACCCGCTTTCCTTGAAACCGACACCAGCACCGGTATCGATACTTGTTCATCATCCATCTCCGGCTGTCGCTTTTGTGGCTCACGAGTTCCTTGAACTCGATGCTGAACTCGTGTCTATCGGAACCGAACGAGTGAGATACCCGTCGAACTTGACGTGGAAAAACTTTTGTACCTACATGTTGATCCCAACTCTTGTATACGAGTTGGAGTATCCTCACACCGATCGGTAGGCTCTGATTGGTTTTGCATGTGTTTGAACTAACTGTAGCTTTGCGTGACCTCCAGTATCCGTCCTGAATATGTCTTCGAGAAGACCGTCGCATTCATGGGCTCTTTCGCCCTCCTTTATACGGTAACAGAGAGCTTTATCATACCACTTACACCTTCCCCAGACCAGTCATTCTTCCGCTCGTTATTGGATTTAGCCCTGCCGTTCATGATTGCTTATTTATTGCTGTTCTACATCATATTCGGTAAGTTCTTATCGGAACCCTTCAGTCGGGTCACTAATACTTCGATCCGTGTCGCGAAGAGTGCATATGTAATGCATTCGCCGAGCTATCATAGTGAGCATTGTACTGGCTCAGCTCTTTGGAGGTGTGAGCTCACCCACTGAATAGTTTTGCGGATCGGCAATTCTACGAAGACTGGGTATGGTTCTCGTACATGACGCTGCCGGAACGTGGTGAACTGATTTTACTTCCCATTTACAGTGGAACTCAACCTCGTGGGACGAGTTCTCTCGTAAATGGAACAAGCCTGTCCACCAGTTTCTTCTTCGACACGTATATGCGTCGTCGCTTGCCGCATATCCGTCGCTTTCTCGTACAGGCGCGATGTTCGTCACATTTTTGCTGAGCGCCGCAGTCCATGAGTTGGTGATGGTTATCGTCACACGGAAGCTCAGGTGAGTAGTTGATCGAGGTGAAACTGATATTTACGGTGTTGAAATTTGGGGCAGATTCTACTTGTTCTTCATGCAGCTCGTCCAGATCCCACTCATCATTGTCTCGCGCGCACCAGCGATTAAGCAGAACAGACTGATGGGCAACATCGTGTTCTGGGTTGGTCTCTATGCGGGCTTTCCGTTGTTATGCGTGGCGTATGTCGCCTATTAAGAAGTCATTGGGATATACCCCCGAAGTGAGAAGCCCCCCATAGATTTTGCGTTCGTCTTTATTACCACTGTATTATTTATGACCATGCATTCTTAGATAATAAATAATTACTCCAATCGACTGCGGTACGAAAATCGGAATACGCACGGTAACGAATCTAAACACCCATTCGTTTGGATAGCATCGCCGCGCAATCAGAACTGAGATTGGCAAGGCAGACCGTCGTGCCGCATCACATGGAAAGTGTTACATTGGCATGACAGAGACAACAATTCATCGGTACAGAGGCGGTCTAAGTAGAATATCAGAAAAACTTGAATCTGCTCTTATTGAGCAAAAAATGGAGCTGTGATTCCCGAGTCTTACTAGCGTTCGGATGCTGAGTACTTTGAGTACTTGAGCCACTTTGAAGCTGGCACGGCGAATGCCGAGGTAGCAGTGCTGGAACTCCGCATGACACTCACTGGAGCTCAGAGCCTGGGCCGTGAAGATGCCTGAAACTTTTAATGACTGACTTTGAAAATGAAACAAAAGCTTGTGTTGAGTCGAGTACAGATTCTATCTCCGCTATACCCGGCGCATCGGCATTTTGCCACCACGACACGGTCGATGAGTTTGTCCAGCCATGTACGAAGATCGTTGGTCGTCGATGGCGAACCCACGCGGTGCGTAACTTATTTTTCTCTTGCCCTTGCAGGTGAAGCATCATTTAGTTGTCGCCGCGGGTTATCGGAGTGGTGTTCAACCTGACAAGATCTTGTTCCGCATCTCTCATCATGACTGTTCTGCCATCTGCGTCTAGCTGTGATCACCCCGGAGACACGGTCGTTCGGTTTTTGCCGCAGGCCCAAAGCGGGAGCTCTCGGAATGTCTTCGTCCATTGATTTCACACTTTCAATTCAATTCAATTCTTCTCCATGACATTTGTTTTGTGATCTACGACACGAGCGAACAAGCAAAACATTATGATTGCAAACCGCTGTAATTCTCCCGGGTAGACCAGGAATGCTTGCCAATTTACGGTACCCCAAAGTGCCTGCTATGAAATGGTGGTTCCTAGTATGCTATTCGTTACGAAACTCATTCTGCTGCGGCGACGTCCATTGGCGAACGTGCAAGCTCGCCAGTGGATGGGCTGTAGGAGTGTGTCATCCATGTTGACTAATTTACTAACCCTCTTGGGGATATTACCTATCGCGTTCCTCGACTCGCTTCTTTCAAACGGCCGCAGTATGACAGGAAATTCCAGTACGTCTTACCAGCATGACCGCCACCCTGGCAGAGGGGAGGACCACCAGCCCAACCCCCGTCGTCCAAGATGAGCTTACCCCGCTCTTACCGACCACCCACCCCAAAAGGACCCGAACACCCCTGCCAACTGTTCAACTCGGCATTCTGCTACTGATTCAATTTGCTGAACCGATATCCTCCATGTCCATATATCCTTATATCAATCAACTCGTTGGCGAGCTCGATATCACGGGTGGGGACAAGCGCAAAGTGGGATACTACGCGGGGCTCTTAGTAAGTGGTCACGCTTCCCCTTTCGAAATCCGCATCCTATAGAGTGCCATGCTAGGAATCCCTCTTCTTTGTCACGCAGTCCATGGCCGTAATGCATTGGAGCCGTTTATCTGACCGAATTGGCCGAAAACCAGTGATCTTGATTGGTCTTTCCGGTTTATCCGTCTCGATGACCTGCTTCGGGCTCTCCAAAACGTTTTTGCAACTTGCAATCAGGTGAGTCAAAAGTCGAAGCTCCTAGGTATCCAACCGAGTTCTTTCAGTCGATGTATATGTGGTTTATTGAACGGCAATGTCGGAGCAACGAAGAGCATGATTGGCGAACTAACAGACTCGACAAATATAGCGCGAGGCTTCGCTCTCATGCCGATCGGATGGTGTGTTGGATCAACATTGGGGTGAATGTCGGCTTGTTTTCTTGTACACTTTTGCCTATTGCTAATGTTGGTCCACAAGACCATTTATGGGGGGTGCTCTCGCTCGACCCGCGGACCACTTTCCCGACCTCTTTGTCGGTCGTTTCTGGGAAACTTATCCTTATTTCCTTCCGAGCGGTGTGGCTGCCTCGATCGTAGCAGTGACGACCATAATCCTGTTCTTCTTTTTGGAGGAGGTCGGTCGGGACATCCCAGGCACCTCTTGGACAATCACTCACCCCTTCATAGACCTTGGGGGCAAAACGCAAACATAGACGACCCTCAGAACCAGTCGGCGTTATCGAACCAGATCCAGAGCAACTCATATCACACACCAAGCTACCGATACCCCTTCGAGACCTCTGCGTACCATCCATCATCTACCCCGTCGCGTGCTACGCCATCTTGGGATACCTCGACATCTCCGCAAGGTCCCTCCTGCCCTTGTTTTTTTCCACTCCGATCACCTATGGCGGTCTAAGTCTATCCCCATCCAGCATTGGCGCATGTCTAGGCTTACTCGGCCTCGCCGACGGCATTTTCCAACTCTTGTTCCTCGCCAAGCTCGTCGATTGGATGGGCCCCAAACGTCTCTTTTGCAGAGCGGTCCTGTGCTACATCCCACTCATGCTCCTCTTCCCACTCATGAGCTGGATCGTTCAAACCCGCGGCGTCGTCGACGCATGGATTTACGCCTGTATCGGCGCGCAACTCGTGCTGATCGTCTTTTGGGACGTTGCGTTTGGTGCGTGTCCAGAGAGACTGTCTTGCGATGCGTTTTTTTTTGAAACGATGTGTCCATGTGTTGAACGCGTGGCCGTCGTCCCCTTTAAACAGCGTGCGTGTTCATGTTCATCACCGCAGCCGCGCCGTCAAAGAATACGCTGGGGTCCATCAATGGCATGGGTCAAACGTCGGCGTCGATCGCACGCGCGATTGGACCGGCGATTGCGACCTCCATGTATGCGTTCTCGAACGAGCACCACATCTTGGGAGGTCATGCCGTCTTTGTTTGGCTCATGCTTCTGGCTGTCGTTTTCTGGTGGTTTATTCCTTTTGGTCTTCCGGACGAGTTTCATGTTCGAGACGAGTAGGGGTGTGCTGGTGACGCATCCAACATTTGCGTTCTCTTGCGAGAATTTTAGAAAGCAGAACGTGACATGGGTGGAGGTGCTAGACTTGGAACACAGCACATATAAGTGTAGAGTTCCTGCAGGCGTGCTAGTTGGGCATTTCCACTTTCATTCTCTCCGGTAGAGGTTCCGAACTTTAGATTAAAAGTTCCTGCAGGACTGTGGAGATGGGAGGCGTTCCTTGTTCCTAAATATGCATGACGGGAAATACTACTACGCACGAAAACATATGTAGGGCGTTGATCTCGAACAAAGATAACGACAGCACAAGGGTCATTGTACTGGTGAGACAACTAAGGAAAGCATAAGGGATGTCCGTTCATGATCTTGTCTATCGTTTTTGTCCGCAAAGGCGTGTCTGCAAAGAGTGCCTTGACGAGCTTGATGAGCTCGTCGATCTCAAAGTCCACCAATGCACCTTCATCGAAGAGATATGTCAGGTCTGCCATGGATGCTTCCTGGAGGAATTTAAAAAAAAGTCAGTCCAAGATGCGATCTGGAAATCAGACCATCGCGTACCAGGAGTTCCGATAGATAGGAAAATTTCAACCACGAAGGAACATAGGAGACGACGAACGAAGACTGGATAAATGAGATGGATTAAGTAGGGATCATTGTTGCGTCACATCGAGAACCTGCTCACTTCGCTTGTGTTCTCCACGAACAACCCCTCGAGCGCCGTCAAGATCCGACAAAGTTCGCTCAGCTTGTGCGATTCCACTTCAGGTATATCCGATATCGCCAAGATATTATCGAGGATTCGTGACAAGACACCATCGACGACCAATCCCACTGCCGTGTGGTACTTGCTTTTTGGAAGAATCGACTTTGGATGAACAGCTGAGCGAGTGACAGAGAGTTCAGAGGAGCATGCTCACCTTCCACGCGTGTGCAACATTTCGTACGTCCCGAAGAACTCGAGTGATCACCATCTCGCACTCGTCATAGCGTTCTTGGTCTGACGTGTCCGTGAAACCCTCCGCATCCGCTAAAACATCTTCCAGAACCGCTATTTGTTTGTCCTGAGGTTGAGCAGAGTCAACATGAATATGGATTTCCAACGACAGTAATGACCACTTACAATGCCTTGGTAGAACCAGCTATCTGCTAGAACCGTGAGGTCGTCTCTGCATTCCTCCAGCCTTTCTTGGAGGCTAGGCAGCCCTTGTTCACTTTTCAACACACGAGCTATCTCTTCCGAAAGATAATAGCAATCGTTGGAAAATTGCATACGGCCAACAGGCTGAGACAACCTCGATGCAGCCGCGACAAGATACAAGGCACGGTACAAGTCAAGAACCAGAGCGCCAGATTGCATGATCAACATGCCAGGAGTCGAAACGGGCGGCAAGGACTTGGAGAATATGCCTGAGGATGCAACCGCCTTGCCTTCGTGAAAAGCGTCCTCAACGGCTCGGACAATACGTCGAACGAGCACCGATACCGAATACGACTCCTTGATGACGGTATTGGCATTTCGTGGAGATTTGGAAGGTAGGTGATGGCCATTGGCAACGTGTTCGTCGTGGCCGTTTCTTGGTGGATAGCCATTGGAAAGTGATTGTTGTCGGCCGCTCGAAGCCGACGCTGCCAGTGCTGGCTGAAGAGGCGAAGCTATGGAAGATGCCACAGGTGGACGGTCTGGTAGAGGCCCATCGTCGGCATCAGCCCACGGATCATCATCCCAAACATCGTCTTGTTCGGCGGGTTCCTCTGGGGTATTTTCGGAGGAATCCGGGGTACTCCTCTCGGGTTGTGCTTCAGCCGGTTCATCGTTCCAGCCCCAAGCGTCATTCGGCTCTGGTTCTGGCTCCTCCAAAGAATCTGGTTTCGAAACGGGGGATTCTTCTGGTGTCTCAACGTCGTCATCGAAGCCCCACGCGTCCTCTGTGTCGAAGCTCGAGCTTGACGAATCCGTCTTTGACACGTTGTCATCGTGCAAATTCCGATGGTCTTCCGGAGTAGGGGCAGCAGGTGCAGGATCTACATTGGCTTGAGTAACGGTAATGACCGTGACAAATTCAGCAGAAAATGTGTCTTTAGGACTGGACGCGCTGGCCAGAATGATCTTCCTAATGTCGTCGAGGATGCACTGTCGTCGTCCTCTCTCGTAGTGTGCACAAACATTGTCAACCCAGTTCCTAATCTCCCTCTCAAAATTGTCTCCTTTGAGCAGCCCAACGACGTATTTCGTCTCAAAATCGACAGAATTTCTCGTCAGCTCCAGGAATGTAGGGAGGGCATCCAGTTTTGAAGGCAGGGAAGGAATGAGCAGGCGGGTCATGATAGATTTCGTCAATGATTTAGCAAGACTTCTCAGAAAGGTTTCGCATTGTGACTGAGGTAGGCAGGGAAACAGGTTGTTATTCATGAATTCCAGGATATGTGATAAATTGCCCAGAGGTGTTGCACCATGGTTGGTGGATGAGGGGAGGCGTTGCAGTCTGTGAATGAACGAACCAAATTGATCCGGTTCTTGTGAAATCGACAACGAGGTAGGATGGTCAAGAGTGTGTTCGATATAATGTGTGGTTATGTCACGCCGCAAACTCGCCACATGTGCGGACAAGGAAGACGGAGACAGCGAGGACAACACAGCAGATAGTGGTATGGGGTTCGCCGAATTTGGAACTGTGCGAGAGATATAAACATTAAAGCCGCAGACAAAACCTTGGGACCAACCAAGAACAAAGGGTCGAATAATGATGTCTGTCGAGGAGACAACCACGCTTTGCGTGTACGCATTGTTCAGAAGCTCTTCGACCCGGTTCGTGAGCACACGTAACTTGGACTACGGGCTGGATTCAGATACACGAGCATGTCTTGCTACGAAACTACGCACCCTCATGTCCGACGTGATGGTCGCCTCCGTTAGGGGTGGAGGTGTCGTGTCAAGTGACCGGGTCAATTTTGCACTCGCTGGTACCGCCGCTGGAAGATCGCCTGATTCCATCAGGTGTTGCACCTCTTCGAGCTGAGTCTTGCATTCCGAGAGGTGTGACAGAGACGCGTGGAGTACGTCTGCATTTAAGGACGCTTGAGTAAGAGCTTGGTGCTTCCTGAGTGCTGCCAGAAGTATTGGGGTAAGACCACTCTAAATGATTTGATGACCACCAGCCCTGCGAATCACAACTCAAGCCGTACCTCTGTGTCTGAGACCGCATGGTTGAGCGCATCCACGTCACTTGCAAGACCTCGCAGCCGCTGCTGAGCAGACCTTGCCGAAACCAATTGGGCCTCAAAAGCAGGGAGGTTTGCATGTATACGGTCGTGAATGCGTTTCTGCTCGCACCGGTTAAGTTGTGCATCGACTAGATTACGGGGGACGGCGCACCTTGGTGAGACATATGGACTCGTCCAGCTCCGCTCGCCATGAGGATGCAACGGTGGAGTCGAGTGACTGGAACGAGACTGAATCGAGCTTGGACAGAACCTGGGAGGATGCGTCGACCTGTCGGGGAAGATGCGACGGGATGGAGAACGTCATGGCTGCTTCCTTCTGACTTGGCGAACACACTATTATTACTACTCTCCGCCAGGTCACGTGGTACAGACAGGGGCAATTGGAATTGATGTACAATGAAAGCACCAAGATTACGACGACGATATCTATGCTAACGAGCTGGGTATTGGACGAGGTCGAGTGCAGAAGGACACAGAGGTAATGTGGTCTTCCTCTCAGGTGAAACGCTTGAATGTAAATCTGCACGTTGAGCAAAAAGTCAGACAACGACCGAACGACTTCGTTCGAATACGACGCACCCAAGGAATGCGAGGTCTTTGTCTGACCCAACTTGCTCGACCACCTCGAGCTGGTCGGACACATTCCCGAGCTCGTCCGTGGGGAAGTAAGTCGTGTCCGTAATGGACGACAATGCCGGAACAAAAGGAGGCGCGATATAGCGTAGGTTCTCCCAGTCGCAACCATAGAAGAATGGTTGGTTCCTGATATCATTCACACCGAGTCGCTGACCAGCCCAATTCATCATGCTAAACGGGGGAGACTAAGCTTCAGAACGGAGATAGCGCTCGCGAATGACCCACCCCCGGATCAAGTGCTCGGCTTCCTTGCTGAGATGTACCTCGTCAGGGAAGTACAAGTAATTGGGCCACTCAATGATCTTCTTGTACGTGTCGCTTGGGTTCTCTGAACAGAACGGCGCGTAGCCAACAAGACACTCAAACATGATCGCGCCCAAAGACCACCAATCACACTCTTTACCATACCCTTTTAGCATGAACACCTCGGGTGCGATATAGTCGGGCGTGCCTGATGAGGACTCAGCTAAATCTGTGGAGAATGTTTGAGTCTACCCACCGACGGTGGAGTATGCCTAGGGAATGGACCTTTCAGCAAACGTGCATGATCGCTGGAAGAACCAGACTCACGAGCTTCCGGCGGTTGGCCTTCCAGGTGGCTATTTGCTCTCGGCTCATCGTGAGGTTAATCGCATTAACCTGCACACTGTTCCGCGCAGGATCCCGTTGCCTGTCTTGCTCTATGAGGCGCTTATAGTAATCCCCATCGGTCGTCTTGTGAAGACCGGTAGAGAGACCAAAGTCGGACAACTTGAGGTGACCGTTCTTGTCGATCAGGATGTTGTCGGGTTTGATGTCACTGATTCGGCGTGATCAGGCATCGCGTCAAGGTTCGAAGGGGGTACATACCGATGAATGTATCCCAGGTCATGTACCGCTTCTATAGCAAGGATGCACTCTGCCATGTAGAATCGCGTGACATCCTCTGAAAATACATCGTATTTCATGAGCATGGTCATGAGATCGCCTCCAGGAAGGAACTCCATAATGAGATAGAGGTATAACGGGTCTTGGAAAGAATAAAACAACTGGACCACCCATGGCGACGTTGACTCAGCCAATAGGTCACGTTCCGCACGGACGTGGGCAAGCTTGGTCCGCGAATGAGATCATCAGGCCAGGGTGCAAAGGATGCATCCGACTGACCTGATCCCGTTTCAACATCTCCGCTTTTTGCAACGTCTTCATCGCATACACCTTGCCAGTATCCACTTTTTGGACGAGTCGAACCTGTGCAAAAGGAATGTTATAATATGCAGGAAGAAGCATGCGAACACCCTTCTCACCTCTCCAAATGCACCCTTCCCAATTACCTTGACTGTCCGGAAGTCCGACAAACGTATCTTGGTTCTCCGAAGCCTGAGATGCTGTGACTCGAGCTTACGATACTTGCGTATCTCACGTTCCTTGGCTTCGTTTGGAATTATACCCTGATTGATTTTTTGCTCCAACTCGACGCGACTGTGTGTGTGTGATAGGAAATGGGCGGTGAGACGACAGAAGACACCTGGACGATCACAGCAACGTACCGACCGTTCCGCTCGATGGCGACATCGACGGCGAGCTTGTAGTAGGACTCGAGCTTGAGCTTGGCAGCTGTTGCACGGGAGACGGCATCGGACGAGAAGCCCTCGTTGCTTCGTTCAAAGTAAACATAGTCCTCGCCACGCGCCTTGCTTGCCGTACTTGGTGCAGGAGAAGGCGAACGATCTTGACCAGATGCCTTGTGTAGGTTGAGACCGGTCGCGCTGCCAGAGGATTCCGTGGACGGACGTTGACTCATAACGTTGAAGCTTGAAGGAAGTCGTGGACGACTGAAACAAGATGGAAAAATGGAAAACGGAGGTCGATCGCCAAAAAATTGACCGGGGCCTGTGTAAATGAACGTAAGAAAGGTCCCGGTATGTACGCGTGCAACGTTGCCATTCAAATTTAGGCAAGTAAACATATGAACCGACCCATAGTACAACTCTACTACGTCCGACTAGATTATCACTACCAACTACTGATAGTACTGATCGTCGAGTAGGCAGCTTTTCTAGTACAACGTTAAGTAATACGAGGCTCCCACGACCGTTGTTTAGATCCAAAGCCATTGCCAAACAAACGCCCGTAACTTTGGCCAAATCCGTACGCGTCCAACGACCACAACTGCAGCCGCCATGACAGACCTCACATTTGACACGTTGATGGACGATGGAAATTACATGGGCTCAGATAGAGCCAGGATGGAGAACAAGGTCATCTTGGACGAGCTAGAGCGCAAAAAGAAGGCACGCAGCATGGCCGTGCCGACAGACGACAATCGTGTCAAGGGAAGGCTGCGCGAGATCGGCGAACCCATCACGCTGTTTGGTGAACGCGTGCGTGCACCCCCCCTTTTTTTCATTTTGTGACGCCATTCACGTAGGAAACAGGCAGCCGACCGACGAGATCGTCTGATATATGTATTGTCTCAAATCAATGCTGCACGAGGGGAGGAACTCCAGATGAAGGAAGAAGAATCATCCGAAAGCGAAGAAGAGGTGCGCCCCTAGTGTCTCCCCGACTCACTTGTCTTCACTTCGTCCACAGGAAGAATTCTACACCGAGGGCTCGCTCGAGCTGCTCCAGGCCAGGAGGCGCTTAGCGGAGTATTCTCTGCCCAGGTTGGATTTTACCTACCAATAGGTGATATCAGTAAGGTGCTTACAACATCCTACCCTCTTCGTCATCGCAGAGCTCAAAAACGAGTCGCCCAGCACCGCATATATGCCAAGTTGCCCCTCGCACGCATCATCGATCTACGGAAGAAAATATTTGGCGAAGTCAAGGTAGTCGGTCCATAAATGGTTGCTCGCGCGTGCGTATTGACATCACTGGCAGCGGTTCGGTAACCTTGGTTCTCAGATCGGCGACGACCGACCTATATCACAAGTCCGCTTCTCCCCCAATAGCACGATCCTGGCCACCGGCAGTTGGTCGGGTGCCGTCAAACTATGGAACGTCCCTGCATGCACGCCCATACGAACTTTGCGTGGTGAGCAAACAAATGGGCTTGTACCACGTAATAACAGTCTTATTGCCTACAGGTCACGCGGATCGTGTGGGGGGCGTTGCTTGGCATCCACAAGCCACGCTCACTCAGGGTGAGGGATTGGTCAACCTCGTCTCCGGGGCGGGGGACATGAGCGTCAACCTGTGGTCTCTGAACAGGTGCGCTGTCCGATGCTCCGGCCAAATCGCACCGCTAAGCGCACACCAGCGACGCCCCACTTGCCACCATGAAAGGGCATGCAGACCGGATCTGTCGCGTTGCGTTCCACCCCTCGGGCGACTACGTCGCATCTGCATCGTTTGACACGTCCTGGCGACTGTGGGATGTGGCGACCGCAAAAGAATTACTCCTGCAAGAAGGCCATTCGAAAGAAGTCTACTCGGTCGAATTCCAAGACGACGGCGCGCTCGTCGCATCCGGGTTTGTGGTCTCTCCGTCTCCCTTCCTAACCCTAACCTTGTTACCAGCGGTCTGGACGCCATCGGGCGTGTATGGGATCTACGCACGGGCCGAACAGCCATGGTCCTCGACGGCCATGTCCAAGCCATTTTCGGCATTGCCTTTTCCCCTAACGGGTGCGTTCTCCGCTCTCCATTCAAAAGCACAAAACCTCCGGCGATGCTGACGTAATGTTGTGGGTCCCAGTTACCAAATCGCGACAGGCGCCGGCGACGACACGATCCGGATATGGGACATGCGTTCCCTGAAAGCGCTCTACACCATTCCCGCGCACGTTTCCAACGTCGCCGACGTCCGGTTTTTCCGGAGTGACGGTTTAGCGCCAAGCGTGCCTGTCAACGGTGAGGTCGTCATGAACGGCGTAGGGGCTTCCAACGAGGAAGCGGGCATGGACAAGAGTGGGGACGACGACGATGACGACGGAGCAGAGTGGGGTTACCGTTCGGGACTCTACTTTGCAAGTGCGGGATACGACGGTTTCGTCAAGCTGTGGAGCGCAGATGACTGGCAACTGCTGCGCACACTTACGACAGATTCCGGAAAGGTCATGTCGGTGGATCTCACCATGGACGGTCGGTTGCTCGCGTCTGGAACATATAACCGTAACTTTCAGTTGTTTGCGCCCGAGGACGTCGCGGTGTAGGTTGTGCGGGTAATAATGATTACAGGATCGTGCGTGATACAGGGCAAGAAAAAAAAAGGGCGAGAGCGCATTGCATATACAAAAAATTAGATTACACCATCCCTGACCTATTGCAGGCGGGGAGATCGAGTCAGTCGGAAGAACTGGATTACGGATCATAAAGAGGCTAGGACGTACCTTTTGCATAAACCCGGATACGCGAACAATGTCCACCACGTGTGCTTCGCTCTCCATCGCAATCACCAGGTTTTCCAGCATCTGAACAAGCAATGCAAGCGTAAACACAATGTACAAGCTCAACGTTCACCACCACCAGGCGACTCACATCCTCCACCTTGTCGACGGCGATCCCAGTGCAGAGCGCGACGATCCTCTTGCACTGGTACTCCTTTTCTGCGCTCGCTCCCTGCAAAGACTTAAGCTTTGCCTCCATCAGCTCCTCCATTCTCAAATGCCACGTGTTCAGTCGTCGTAATCGTATCAGGCTCGCGACAGAGTCAGTCCCTGGTATTGGAGGCTCGATCTCGACACTCAAAGAAAAGTCCATCGAACCTGCGACTCCCGCCATGGTGGAGCTTGGACCCCGCCATTGGAATGCAGGACCGGCCGACTCCCGACCGTCTTTACCAGAGAGGTCTGTCCTTCCTGTCCAGTCAAAGTTGTCTTCCTCTGCAATCGCTCTTTCAAGATTCCGTATTCGCTGATGCACCTGGTCGAGTTCCGCACATCGGCCTTGCCATAGTTGTATCTGTTTCCGTTGTTCCGAGAGCTCTCGAGTGGCAGCGCGGAGGTGAGCTTGGGTCACATCGAGCGAATCTTGCTTTGATTTGATTTCTGCAGAAAACTCGGCGTTGAGATTGTGGATCATTGCCGTCATATCTATGCGCGGGTGAGTGCCGAATACCACCGCAGCAAGAAAGGAAACATACCTGCTGTGATATCCTGGCTCTTTTGCACTGGAGCTGAGGGCCCTGTCCGCAATGACGCCAGTAGGTCCTCCGCCCGAGGACCGCCGCTTAGCTCCTGGAAAATAATTGAGCACCGGTGAATCTGTTGTGCACCACGGCACCTACCTCGACCTCTACCCCGAAATCGCCGGGACGCAGGCCAAGTTTATTTGGCAATATTCGGTTGGCACCGACATCTAACAAGGTCCTTACCAAGCTTCGATTCCCGATGCGTGCAGCGATATTCAGGGCAGTATCGCCATGCTCGTCCTGAAGATCGACGATGGACCTAAAGTCACCGCCCTGGTTCTGTGCTATCCACATGAATATCTGATCGAGGTAATATCGGGCACAGACTGCACGGCCTTGTATGCCAGCAAGATACATGATATGATGCAGGACTGATTTTCTGGAGGTATCAAGGGTGCGTATAGACTGGTGTAATGCCTGAACAATGACGTTGAAAGTTTGCTGGTCAGAGTTGTGGGTGTCGATGGAGGCACGCATGAGGGGAGTCTCTCCGGCAAAGTTGCCGCGGTGTATGTCAGCACCTGCAGCAATGAGCTGCTCTATGATGTTCTGGCGACCAAGGGATGCGCCGAGGTGAAGCGCCGAGTGGCCCTTGTCGTCGAGGAGGACATCCACGTCGAGCGGAAGAGAAGGGTCTGGGGTAAGTTCGCGAAGGAGATGAAAAACAGGACTTGGATCATCTTGTCGGCAGATGGCAGCGACGAGCTGTGCACGACGTGCATCTCTGAAGATGGAAGGGTCGCGCACAAGGGGTGATTTTGTAGAAAAGCGGAGAGGGAGAGGGTCAGTGTCTACGCCGTTAACCGAGTTGCCATTTGTGGAAGGGGGGTGGGGAGAAAGGGCCAGACAGGGTGAAGGCGCGTCGTTGAGGGAGGTGGCACGTTGGGGTTGGGAAGAAGGGGCAGAGGATTGAGAGGGTTCGGGTTGTGGGGTAGGCTCCTTGCGAGGCCGCTTAGGCGGAGAGGGACCTTCGTCTTGTAGAGGGGATGGGCGGATGTCGGCAGGCGCGTCGAGGAGGGGTTGGGACGCGTGGTGGGAATGGGGTAGGGGCTGGAGAGTGGAGACGACTTCCGGGTCCGATCTGGCTCTCTTGAGGGATTGCTGGATTGGAGGTGGGGTCGGGGAAGGTGCGCTGGGGGAATTGACGGATTGAATTGTGGAGGAGGGAAAGATGGCGGACCTGGAGGGAGCGAGGGCGGAAGTGGAGGGAGTGAAGAGGCCCTGAGCGCGACCCTGGTTGAGGAGACGGAGGGCGGAGCCAGGCATCATGGAGGCGGAGGGGAGGACTGACTGAGGGTAGGCTGGTGCAGAGAAGGAGGACGCGGCCGAGATTGGGCGTGGGGACGGGGCGGTGTTTGCGGCGGGGAGGGAGGTGAGGGAGGTTGAGGAGGGCGTAAAGTCGAAGAGCGGGGCGAGGAGGGGCGCGACGCCATACTGGGCGGCGATGTCACGACCGCGGTCGAGTGGAATCCTGGGAAATGGGTGAGAAGGCAGGCAACTGGGGGCGTGTGGGACGTGTACCAGGTGCCTTGGTATTTACCGTATCCGCCTTGTACGATTTCGTGTTTTCCGGGAAGGATCTCCTTCTCGAGTATTTTTGTGCGTCTACCCTTTTCTATGCCGGCGACTTTGAGGATCTGTGTCGCATTGACATACGAGTCACCGCGTCTGCGCATGACGGCGATGCCACGGACCATGCACTCGTAGACCTGGAGAAGGATGAGACGAGTGGGGAGGGAAGGGAGAGCAAGACAGACCTGGACGGACGAGTATACGGCATTGTATATTTTGACGGGGGGTGGCTGGACAGGGAGCATGAAGACGACTGGAGTGGTGCCCGGGACGCGACTCGGATGGGACGCGCGCTGTCTGACAGAGCTGTAATCCGTGGGAGATTGGCACGTGGTGATCCGCACACTGCGCTGCATGGAACGACAACCATTGCTGGGGGGTGTCTCCGTGTGGCCCATCATACACGCCATCAGAGCGGTCAGTCAACCTCCCACCGCCATCCACCGTGTTCGTGCTCACTAGCACTCCCCCACAGGACGTTATCGTGCGTAATCCACCTGACCGATGACTGACTGACTGCCAAGACCATCTACAGCACTATATCGGTCCGTCTCTCTTCCTTTTGCCTCTTCTCTTCACTCACTTTGAAACAGATGCACCACTCACCCTTGAGGCGGTCCGTCGCCTCCCTTCTTTTTCTTCTCGTCTCATCCGCCCACAGCTCACAGCCCCCGACCTTACCTACACACTCATTCGCCCCCTCGAGGACAAGTACAACGCCATCCAGCGCGCGGGCAACAAGTCCGTCGTATTTGCCTTTCTCCTAAACAGGATCTACTTCATTCGCGACGAGGACAACCTCACAGATGGCCCTCTCTCCACAACCCGCGCCGCACTCTGCGAACTCCTCGCTATCCGCATCCTCCGCGACAACGGTAACAGTATCCTCGATCTAGTCTGCACCCTCACCACTTCCTGGCCAGTCTGGTCCGGCGCAGACCCTCACGTCCTCCAACTTGCCAGACAGCTACGCGACGCCGACCTCGAGGACCACGTTGGAAATGCCATCGAAATGGCCATCATCTCAAAGGCTCGCCGCTTCATAAAGAGCTCCCCGTGTCAACGAGTCATAGATGCAATCTGGATGTATGCGTCTCCCTTTCTATTTGCCCTCTCACTCTGACAGCCCTAACAGTGGGAAGTGTGTTTACCAGCCCGAGTGTAGTCACGCTATCCTCTCAGACGTATGCCATCCCCCGTATTTCCCCTTTCCCTGAACATACCCCTCTTCAGCGTTACAAACGCACTCCCATTCACTTTTACGATCCTTACAAGGCTCCCCTTCTTGATCACTACCGGTACGTCTTCTCTACCTTCCCCCCTTCCCCCCACCCCCTCTCAATCCCCTCTCCAGTCTCAAGGTTCCTGCTATTCGCGCCGTCTTGGAGTATATAAAGTACACGCCGTGTCTTCTTCTCTGCGTCTTTGCTAACGCTTTTCAGCTTCTTGATCCTCTTTATCTTGTTCGTCATAGCTATCGAGATGAATCAACGTCACAGGATAAACACTCCTGAAACGATATTCATGGTGTATGCCCTCGGATTCACTCTCGAAAAACTCGCAGCCATGCAAGAACACGGCATCAAGGGTAAGCTGTCATATCTCCCCCGCCCCATCCCACTCACCTCCTACAGTCTACTTCAAGGGTACTTGGGTGAGTCCCGTAGCACTTGTCCCGAGATTATGGAAGACGTCTGAATTGAGGTACCGTATCTAGAACGGTTTCGATCTAGCCTTTGGTCTGATATCCTTCAACGTCATTCTAACCTGCCCCATCTCATCTCATTTCGTCATAGTAACCGCATACGTTATCTATGCAGTATTTAGGATATATGGCATCGTCTACCATGGTAATAATAATTCCTTACCTTACCTTACCATCCTGACATGCACTACAGATCAATGGGCTAGAGACATCGGCATAGACTTTCTCGCAGTTATCGCCTGCTTACTATTCCCGAGGTGAGATCCTTCTGCTCGACAACTTGCCAGTCCTTCAGCGCCTGCAGACTCGCTTTTGTCACGCTAAAGAACAACCTCATGGTCCTCTCTCTCCGTGCCATGATGATGCAGTTTGTTGCCCTTATGCTCATCGCAGCCTTCTGCTTCTGCGGCTTCCTTTATGCATTGTGGACGTGAGTGACTCAACGTCCTGTATGAATTAACCTAACCAGCGATCAGCTTGGGTCGCAAGAGCACAGGGTATGTTCCACGGTTCCTGTTCTGTTTCATGCCGGTTGACCTAGTTTTACTAGATACT
Source organism: Boletus vinaceobasis (assembly GCA_038092335.1). Classification (NCBI taxonomy): domain Eukaryota; kingdom Fungi; phylum Basidiomycota; class Agaricomycetes; order Boletales; family Boletaceae; genus Boletus; species Boletus vinaceobasis. The sequence continues at coordinate 66,968 of JBBPQE010000066.1, forward strand.
CCTCAGGGTATTATTCATATTTCCTTCCCTTCCACCCTTGTTCAATATTCCGTCGTGCAGCACTATCGCGTGGTGGATGCTTGACATATGGTTTGGACTCGACGCGACTGGTTTCAATATAGCAGGTCAGTCTTTCGCGTGCATATCCTTCTAGCTGTTCATTCGTGCAGGCGAATTTGACCCCGTGTTCGGCCCTATCCTTATGATCATGTACGCATGTCTGAGCAACACGCTATTGCTAACCGGTGCGTGGTCATTTTACTGCAACTTTTGAGGTACTTCATACAGTAACGCAGTGCTCGTCTCTGTAAGTGCACCCCCAACAGTAACATTGATGGTATTCTTGATATATTTGTGGATAGATCTTGTCGAATACATTCGCGAGAATCAGTGAGGATGCTGCCGCCGAGGTTGGTTTCGAGTTCCCGGCCTCCAGTTACCTCGCTCATCTTGCCATTTGTAGGCCATGTTTAGGAAAGCGGTTTCTACGATCGAGGGGTACATCCGCGCCCCGTCATGTTTCGTGCTTTGGTTGCTGACACATGACACACTTACAGGGTCAAAGCCGACTCGCTGTTTTCTTATCAACCCCCCATCAATTTGGTCGCCGTTTGCATCCTTCTTCCCGCTAGTTATGTTCTGACTCCGAGATGGTTCCACAAGGTCAGCGGTCGATACCTTCCTCGTGATGTTCCCACTGACGGGGCGGAAGGTGAACGTGTTTTTGATAAGGTCATGTGTCTTCGGCATTTCAAAGCCACTTGGTGCTTACCCCCCCGCAGAGTTACGAATTTCCCTATCCTCCTCCTCATCGCATGGTATGAACGTGAGTCAGCGACACAGACATCCGGTTGCGCTTGCCCATGTTGGCACAGGTCAAGCAAAGAAAACTGCCTCGCTCGGATTCTACGAAACGATCACATCCTTATTTGAAAAGATGGTAGAAAGCTTACCTCGCCCGCTCAAGTGGTTGTGTGAGTCGATTATTTACTCTTCTCAATGACGCAGGTAATCATTGTCTACCCCTTACAGGCTTGTTTGAGGGCCTGGTAGGATCTGGTGCCGACATCGATGTCGTACGTTCTGTTTCTTTTCAAACGAACCCAGGACGTTCAGCCATCGTCAGATCTTTGACATTGAAGACGAATTGGCACATACTTTAGAAGCTGAAGATGACTCAGACCGCATTTTCATTGAAGCACCCCGTAACGGCGGCCTCGACCACCAGGTATCCCGCAAATTAAGGCGTCCGTCCACGCGCTCTCTCCGCCCAGTGCACCCGCCGTCCCCAAAGGAACACGAGACCGACCGTCAGCCTCAACACGCACCGCCGCGTGCGCCTTCCCCGCAGCGGAACGCCGGCCACCACCGCCAGACCTCCACGCCCATGGCCCTCCGCAGACGACTGGCCCCCTCGATCCACAAACCCGACGTCGCCCAAAGTCCGCTGGCCCAAATCTTTCAACCACTCATCCTCGACGAAGTACACATCCCGGAAGACGCCATCTCGGACACTGCGAGCGGCGACGGTGGACCGGCGTTTTTGCCCAGCAACGGCTCTGTGACGCGCCGCCGATTGCCGTCGATGCAGTCCGTGTATAGGCGCCCGAGCGAGACATCATTGTGGGCGACGAAATCAACTGGGTTGGGGAGACCGGCGTATCCAGCGGTGGATACGCGCCCGGAGACGCTGGTTGGTCCGTCGTCTGTGTTACTTCATCACCAGGAGGGGGAGGAGCAGGAGCAGGAGCAGGAGCAGGAGCAGGGTATTGCGACTGTGGAGCAGGCGGAGGAGATCGCGGACGAGAACGGAGGGATGACGGAGTGCATGAGACGGATGGAAAGGATGGAAGGACAGCAGAAGCGCATCGAGGAACTACTTGTCCAGCTTCATGCGCAGTTGCAGCGTTGACGATGCGAGCAAAGGGAGTTCTCGGGGGGGGGGGGGGCAGAAACAGATCTTCAAGATAATTTACTATGCACACGAACTTCGTTCTCGATTCGGTTGATATACTGTGCTCTTGTTGGAGGGACGCATTACTTGCGCGTCCTCGAACTAAAGCATTTTGTTTGTTTTGTCTTTCCAGATGGCGTAAACGGCGAGAGAAATATCATCGACCGAGTACTAGTAGGTTTACGGGTACAAGTACAGACGAAACGCACAAGGTACGGCAAGCTAAGATATCCAGGGAAGAGAGGAGGAAAGAAAGAAGAATCGAAATGACAGAAACGAGAATGAAGATGTGACTGATAATTTATAGTCAACGCCAATTGCGCGAGGAAGGGGGAGAGGGGAATGAAAGGCGAAAGAAAAGAAAAAGGAAAGGGGGAAAGGACATCCACTTCTAACTCCATCGCCGAGGTGGCGACGGCCCGTCCCAACGCCCCCGATCTTCTTGCCCGGGACCACTCGGGCCACCGGCACGATGTCGCACCCACCCAGCATCCACAGGTCTCCCCATAAAATCGCCTCCACTTCCGCCACGATCGCCGCCGCCGCCGCCACTACTACGCCCACGACCCCTACCCCGACCTCTCCCGCGCCCATTCGACTGCTGCCACCCGGCTCCCCGCTCATCGCGGTACCGCGCATCCGGGTGACCTGGGCCGTCGTCGCGATCGAATCGTCCCTGGCCATACACACCCGCCCGTGGACCAGAGGGGGGCTGGGGTATCCCAGCGGGTGGTCCATGTGGGGAGTGCATCCCTCCCGGCTGAGGTGGTGTTCGCGTGTG
>JBBPQE010000067.1:0-69555 GCA_038092335.1 Boletus vinaceobasis
GTCTGGAAGAATCTTGGCGAGATCACGAATGGCGACTTTCCCGTCAGATCGTCCAATCGCGAGATAACTACTGTCTGGGGAGATGGCAATCGACCGCACCCCTTTGCTGTCCTCGATGACAGAGCTAATCTGACCAAGTGTTGATGTGTCCAGGAACAAGATGGATGAGTCTGTAAAGGTAGCAATAAACTTTCCATTGGCAGCTAGAGCGATAGAGTAATTGTTGCCATCATGGAGAGTTGGTCATTCAGAAAGCTGGGACCCAGTAGAAACACTGAACGACCTGATTTTCCTGTCTTTGGATGTGGTAAAAATTTGCTGGCCGTCGCTCGACCATGCAAGCGGAGTGATTGCGCCGACGCTTGGTGTAGTAGTCTTGATGTTGATCAGCTCATTACCATTGTGACTGTCAAAGATACAGATGCTGGAATTATAACATGCAGTAGCAATGATGTCGCCATTTGGGGAGAATTTGATTCCGTTGACAGAGTTGTCCAGTTTGAGTGGGCCAACGAGTCTCTGCCCGGTTGCAATGCTCCAAATACTTGCTTCGTTCTTCGTAGTCCCAGTAGCGAACTGGGTCAAATCAGGGGAGACATCCACTGCCCACACTCTTTGTGTGCCCTCTACATCGATGAGCTTTTCATGCAGCTCTTCGTCCCATACACTTGCCCCCTTGTCATTCCCGCATACTACCCACTTGTCATCCCTTGAAACAACAATGGCCAAGAATTCCATCTCCGTTTGCTTTCCGACTTCTTGGCCGTCCGCAACTCGCCATCGCCAAACCCCATTGTAACCCCCGCCCAAGAGATGCTTTCCGTCGGGGTGGAAAGCGACCGCGTATACTATTCCAGAGCCACCGGTGTCAAGTACCATTGTTTGGTCTTACTGAATAGTCAGCATCCCACAATTGCTCCTTGGAGCTGCTACGCACCGGTCGTCGACGACATCCTCGTTAATAGTGCACAATCGTCGGTGTCGAAATGTCAAGGAACGAGGTGTTTCGGTTTACTCGTGGGCACAAAGTTGTTCGATAGGCACGTTTCCTTATTCTCAATATGGTCCGTTCACACGTGCCTCATGTCTTTGGCGCTCATTCTTACTCGGTTCCCAATTAGGTGGCCTCGTAACGAGGGTCAGACAAGCAGTCACCATCGGGTCACCTTCCGTCTTTCCCAAAGGTAGTCTACGATTGCTCGTCGCGTCATGACTACTGGATTCGGTTCAAGTTCATAATAAGCATCTGGATTTGACCAACTCACGATATACCGCGCACGAGATATACGTGCATCCCACCATATTGTCGAAAGCAGCGCGCTCAAACGAGTCCAGACGAACGTTGTCCATAAAAGAGGAGACAATTCCACATTCGCGCACCAATCCAAATCATGTCACGGTCGTATGCACGAGCGATCTAGGCGATCTTGCCCTTCCTACCCGTCTCTTGCGAGCCCTCTCGTCGTTTCGGAAGTGGGCAAACCCTTTGACAGGACCGCCCCACCTTTGCATCAAAGCGACTGTCTTGTAGTCTCGGAGTTTTAGGTCTGGTTTACCCCTCACCATCATCAGTTGCCCGCCCTTCTGATGACCTGATCACAGACATAGCCCTAAACGTGAGACTATCGTTCAAGCCCACTCCATCCCCCTAATCGTATGACACACGCGTCCTTTTTCGCATTGAACCGCTTATACGTACAGCTTTTCAGCATCAAAACCTCACTGTTCCATCATCCATATAGGCACCACCGAAAACAAACCACTGATCATGTAAAATCAAATCCCAATTTCTCTCGCCATGCGAATCCGTTCCATGGTCTGAATGCAGCACACTCCCGATGAGTCATATAAACCAGCGATCGACTACCCTTTGGTGTTTAAATCCAACATTCAAGTGCTCGACACCCCCTCAATCATTTCGGGAATCCAAAACCATGACGTCCCACCGTCGTATAGCACCAGGCTGTTGTAGTGACGCCGATCCATCGACTTTCAACGGTAGCTCGATCATTTCTGGAATGTTCATTACATGCCGCAAATGGTCTTCCTTCAATACCTCCGACGAAATTTCGACACTGATACAAGTACACAGATCAACTTGCAAGGACTCTTCGAGCGCTGACCTTCACGGCTTGCCACGCCTGTCTCGTTGATTTCGCCTGCCACCATCTGTCACGACGCCGCCAGCAACGAAACTCTCCCGAATGATTGGGGATCGCGGAATCCTACCTCGCAACGTTGGGCCTGTTTTCGAGTACATTGTAACCAAGCTCTTCGATCGCGATGGCTCCGTATAGGAGATGAAATAGGTCCGCCAAGGTGACGCTCTGCATGAAAGCCGTTCGTTGAATTGTCGATCTCAGCAACACAGGCACTCACGTTTCTCGCTAGGTACGCTGGTTTTCCCAGAATATCGTCGTAGGCATCAAGCTTCGGCAACGCGTGACCGCTGTTCTCCATTTGAAGCGATTGGATGTAGCGACTTTTTGATGATCTTCTCCAGGGCGAGGCCCAAGGCAGAGGGGTAGAAATTAGAATACTCGATAGACGCGGCTTGCTCGAACGATGCCTCGCTTTGAAGATCGTTTGGGATAAGCCCGGGGGTTCCCTGTCCCTCGTACTTTCTGACGAGGTATCAGCAAAGTGCTCGGGCCTCGTACAAGATGAAACCGCCGTTATCTTATGTACACAACAGCTCATTAGTTGAATGCAGACTCGGCGTACAAGGCATCCCCCTCACGATGTATGCGACTTGACCGAACGGCTCGAACTGTTTAAACGCGAGCGTCTTGTCCTCCCCGTTGTACACAGCAACGTTGACGACTTCGTATGCTATCTCCTTCTCTTTTCACACTTCGGCTACTAGTCTGACGAGGTGCGATAGCATGTTTTGACCATGTCGAACAAGATGTTCAAGTGACCGCGTTTATTCCACCGATGGGGATTGTCAAGATGCCCGTCATTCAGACTTAGATCTCACCCCGGGGTCCGGTTTATGCTCTGGTCAGGATCTCGTTCGTAGATTAATCACTAAGTAACACCAGTGCTTCTAGTCGTTCGTAGTACAAACGGGCGTTACAGCGTCCCGATGGTCGCAATGAAAGATGGCAAGCATTCTAGGCTGTGTGAGGATCCGGATAAGCAGGTGTGCGGACACAGCGAGGGGTTTGGACGTAACCGTGATGGACCATATGCCAAGACAGAGGATATGTGTGCGGGAGGATTGAAAATGGAGTGGACGACCGTTGGTTATCGCAAGAGCACTCTTGTGAGATAAGTCGTGCAGTTCACCACACTGAGTGGGGTATTATCAAGTCGGAGGAGAGAATGATCGAGAGTTCGCAAACAGGAGTCCAGGGCTAGGGAGAGAATAAAAAGGGGAGATTGTCAGGTACCATACAACATACGAGAGTAAGCATGGGGGATCCAGGAGCGAAAAGGCGTCGTCCAACGACCATCGCAGTAGCATACAGGATTCGGTAACACCAGACGGAGACAAGATGCAGTCACAAGCACAGGTCAACTGTTCTCGCTCGAGCGTCCAATGAAGGATCGATCCTTCAACGATTGAGGTTAGTGGCCAGCACCATAGGCGGTAGGTCGAATCCAGGTTCTGAGGCGCTCGTGACGTTGTCCGTTCTCGTTCTCGGTCCCACGACTCTCCGCACGCCATCTGGACCAGGCGCGCCGTTATCCGACGAGTTCACCCCACGCGATTGCCGTTGCGTGGGTATATGCGGTGACAACTCTTCCCGTTCGGTGGTATATCCTCCATACTGATCATCACAGGCAACCGCTTTGCGCTTCAGAAGCTCGGAACGGGTTTTGTGTCTCGCCCGGGTACTGACTTGAAATGGTGAAAAAAGCGCCGCCATTGGTTCCAGCTGCACGCGCAACTTGGGCGTCGAACCAGGGGTAGCGGGTAAATGGGTTTCAGAGGACACGTCGCTGTATGATCTTGAAGGGTGGTAATCAAGCGCTGGTTCGAAATAGAGCCCATGTCCGAAGCGTACATGACGTCCTCGCTCGAGCGAGACATACCGACCGGTGATGCAGAAGCAGCGGACGTGAGTGTCCTGGTGGTAGACAAATGGAGCGGGGAGCACCAACGGGCCATCGATGTCGTGCCGTTGCCTTGCGCCATAAGGGCGAAGCCTCCGAAGTCGATGTCATGGAATATCTGTTACTATTCGCACGGCATCAGCTGGTTTCCCGATCGACCGGACGTGCACTCACCTCTTGTCTAGCGTCGAGTGGCGCGATTGCGAACCATTCTTCCAGCGATGTTCCCGTTCAAATTCCGCCCATCGCTTCGTAACGATATGGGAGGAAACGAATTCACCCTCCTCATCGCTGTGACCACCACCCCTGTAGTCACAGGCCGACATGTTTGACACCAGGAAAGTCGTCGAAGTGCCAGAATGCATAGGCAAAGAGAAGAGCGTTTTCCATACCGGAAGGGGATGGGATAAAAAGCCACCCGAACCAAGCAATCTTGCGCGATGCGACGACGACGAGAAGACCCGGAAGACTGGGGACGAATGTCAACAGGATGAACGGAATGGTTGTGTTGGGTCCGGTGGGTAAGATAGAGGAAATGACGAGGCAGGGGAAGAAATTGGTAGCAGTCGGAAAAGCCAGAGTACCCATCAATTTCGTTCCGGTGGTAAGCTGGATCGAGAAGCAGAAAGTACCACAGAGATGGCGGGCAACGACAAGCTCGAACAGGTTGTGGACGATCGAGGATTAGGATAAGAGAACGCGGCAGGAATCAGGAACAATGGTCTTGCAATTGGTTTGTGGCCAGAACATGTTCTTCGTCGAGGGAAGGTGTTGAGGGATAGGGTAGTAAGGTGCTGATCTTCACCACGGAGTCCGAGTGACATATTCTTCTTGCAAAGCATGCCGACCACGTTTTCTGTGTAGCGCTCCACGATGCTCGAGTTGACAAAGACAGGGAGCGATAGCCAGTATTGCCTGTGGGAGACCGGTGCCGGATTGCGGCCTCAAGTGGGGAGTGAAGTTTGGTGATCAGGATGATCGGGACGGGTTGTTAGTTTACACATTTAACTATGATCGTGGTCATGTAAACCAGCGTAGACTGTGAGCGTAGTATTGTGTTGCTTGTGACCATCCGAGATAGCACAAATTTGGGTGGACTTGCCTGAAATTATGGCAAACCGCGTGCGTCGGGATGGTGGGAAAAAAATGGAGATATTCTCTCTGCCATCATGGACAACGAATGTCTGGCATTTCATGCACCGTTTGGGATGTCTAGGATGAGTATGTCGCCGGTGGTATCATCTGAGCCTCTCCGGACTGACAAGTTCCTCGATAGTGGTCCTTTGGCATCTACAATTCATCGAATCATGAAGTTCGTCCTGACACTTCTAGTGGACTATCTTGCTCTAACGTCTCTAGCGAATCTTACTTTCTCCCTGCTAGTCAAGTACACAAGATTCTCGAGGCGTGTTCTTCTGCGTATAAATGGTCCAAGTCCAAGTCGCCTCAACGCTCTCCGACCATGTCATCCATTGGACCCTAACAGGCCTAGCCGGCCGCTACCGTCGACGACTCATCACCGTTCAATCTCGAGTGCTCTCTCCACGTTGACGCAGGTCCTCCCACTTCCTCAGAGAGATGTCTCCATGTTTGCCGTTTCACCCCGCCCTCGGCCAACAGGTGATGGCGTCATGGCTGATCCCTCCCAGACAATTTCTGTTGCAGGATTCGGGGGGCACAAGCTTGCAGCCATGAGAATTTCCCCGTTCTTTCATTCTGTCTCCCACCTACTGTGGTTGTCCTCCCCCCAGCTTGGTAGATGGCAATAAACGTACATCTGCTATTTCTGTCGTCTCGAGGACTGGCCGCCAACAGCCGAACGAGAACGTTGCTTCTGCACCGACGCCTCTTCGGATGATTCCGAGTGCGAAGAAGATCAAGGGGCAGATAGAAACAATGCACCCATCCCGATACCCGGCGGAAACGGCATAACATGCCGAGTCAACGAGACCCGCGTATGTTCCGATTGCAGACATGATTCTGTGGCTAGCTCTACTGAATCAAATATCACACACCCAACGAGATCCCCCCAAGCTGTCCGAGTCAGAGACGTCGGGACTGCTTTCACCGGCGTCACAAACTTAGCTGAATGTCACCTCTCCTGAGTGTGAAGTGGGCACTCGATAGCATGCGTCGACGATGATTAACCCCCCCCGCTCAAAATGACAAGTGCGACACGGTGTCTACTTGCTCTGCTACCCGGTCATCAGCGTCACGAAGTCTCTCGCATTCTGCCTGCTCCTCTTATCCATTCGGTGGCCGGCTCCCTTTCGGTCAGGGAAGACAACAAGCCTGATCGCGCTCAGGGTCGCGCTTTGAGACGCCCTCGTTCATTTGACGCGATCATTTACTGTTCACCCCAAATTTCCCTCGTCCTCGATTTAGATCGAGTTTGCATGATTTCAATTGTTCTTCTATCGTTCCCCATCACCATACATCTGCCACCCTTTCCCTTACGCAGACGAGGAATGTAAGGCCGACAATGATATCAGTTAGATGGCATCAGACATCCCTTCCAATCCCAACCTGCGTGTCTATCTAGACTCTATCGGTGATCTTGGAGTAAATATCCCACTGAGCCAAATCATACATCCGCTTATCAGTATCCGATGGTGCGAGGTGACACGAACTCGAACTGTATAGTCAACACGAACATACTCCCAATTCAGCATGGTATTTGGATGGATTTCATTGGATCGCCAGGATCAATTGGTCTCGTTATGAGTACCTGGACGACAACATACGATCCACGTGGGCAACGTGATCGCAAAGGTAGAATAACCCGATGCTTGTTGATGCTGATCCACTCTAAGTCTAAAGATGCGACCGACAGAAACGTAACGCGCACCGCTAGATGGACACCCGGGGCCAAGACTTGCGACAGGTCGTTTGGTTGTTGGGCCTGATAGGACGTGAGCGGTCGTGACGGGGTCTACATCACCAGAAAAAGTCATACCGGGGCCGCTGCGCTTGCATCCGCAGCACCTTGTCCGCTACTGGAAGCACCTTCGTTCGGATGCTTGGGGATGGCAGTCGTGGTAGGTGGTTTTTGCTGTAATGTGTGATGAGCCCCTGCATACAGGTTCGAGGAATACTGAACCTTTCGCTTTCTGACAGGTCCTGTGGTCGTTCGCTAAGATGATATGTCATATATACCACAGCTGATCGTCTAACCAAGGAAGAACACTTACTCGCTTACGTTGACCTAGAGCCATCTGCGAAGGACCCCTGGGTGTGCCATCCACCATTGTTGGAGAACGGGAGGGAGATCGATCATTGGCAGGCTGGCGCGACTTTCCAGAACGTCGGTCAGGTTTATGTGAAGCCGGGTCCTTCTTCGTCTTCCGCTGTAGCAACTTTTCAAAGATAGAACGGTGCTGGGATGATCCGGCGGTATCCGGTGTGGCATCTGAAGACTGCGATAAAGCATGGGACGGGCCCAGCCGGGGTACTTCGTCCTCCCTGTGATCGGAAGAGGAGGTTGGGGATGGCGGCTTCAGCGGCATCAACACGGAAGCAGAAAACAAATGAAGTGAACACCAACCTCGTCAAAGTTGAATTCGGTAGCCGGGGCGTTTGACAGTACCTCGACCTATGCCGTGGTGAGAACTTACTTCGGGGGGAAAGCGAACCAACTCATACGTCGATATCACCATCGCTGTGGCTACCTGGGGTCAAGGGCCGCTCAGTGTCTTGCCTTCTCTCGCGAGCCTACATAGTGTGTCAGATAAAAGACGGAATGGAGCTTGTGTGACATGCTGGGACTAATACTTACATGGAATGGTCCATACGAGTCTGGAAGAATCTTGGCGAGATCACGAATGGCGACTTTCCCGTCAGATCGTCCAATCGCGAGATAACTACTGTCTGGGGAGATGGCAATCGACCGCACCCCTTTGCTGTCCTCGATGACAGAGTGAATCTGACCAAGTGTTGAAGTGTCCAGGAACCAGATGGATGAGAAATTTGTGGATGATCTTGTAAAGGTAGCAACGAACTTTCCATTGGCAGCTAGAGTGATAGAGTGATTGTTGCCACCGGGGTGAGTTGGTGATTCAGTAAGCTGGGACCCAGCAGAAACACGGAACGACCTGATTTTCCCGTCTTGGGATGTGACAAAAATTTGCTGGCCGTCACCTGACCATGCAAGCGGAGTGATTGGGGCAATGTTTGATGTGGTCGTCTTGAAGTGGACCAGCTGGTCACCACTGTGACTGTCAAAGACGCAGATGCTGGAGTGAAGACATGCAGTGGCAATGTGGTCGCCATTTGGGGAGAATTTGATTCCGATGACATAGTGGTCTAGCTTGAGCGGGCCAACGAGTCTTGCCCCGGTTTCGATGCTCCAAATACTCGCTTCCTTGTCGTAAGTCCCAGTGGCGAACTTGGTCGAATCAGGGGAGACATCAACTGCCCACACTGGTTGTGTGCTCTCCACATCAATGACCTTTTCCTCCATCTCTCCGTCCCATACACTTGCGCCCTTGTTGGCATGCCCACACACCACCCACTTGTGATCCCTCGAAACAGCAATGGCCAACAACGTCATCCCCACTTGCTTTTTGACTTCTTGACCATCTGCAAGCCGCCATCGTCGGACCCCATTGCTACCCCCGCCCAAAAGATGCTTTCCGTCGGGGTGGAAAGCGACCGCGTATACCACTCCAGAGCCACCGGTGTCAAGTACCATTGTTTGGTCTTACTGAATTGTCAGCATTGCACAACCATTCCTTGGAGCTGCTACGCACTGGTATTCGTCGACGACATCCTCGTTAATAGTGCACAATCGTCGGTGTCGAAGCGTCAGGGAACGAGGTGTTTCGGTTTACTCGTGGGCACAAAGTTGTTCGATAGGCACGTTTCCTTATTCTCAATATGGTCCGTTCACACAGGTGCCTCATGTCTTTGGCGCTCATTCTTACTCGGTTCCCAACTAGGTGACCTCGTAACGGGGGTCAGACAGGCAGTCACCATCGAGTCACCTTCCGTCTTTCCCAAAGGTAGTCTGCGATTGCTCGTCGCGTCACGACCACTGGATTCGGTTCAAGTTCATAATAAGCATCTGGATTTGACCAACTCACGATATGCCGCGCACGAGATATATATGCATCCCAGCATATTATCGAAAACAGCGCGCTCAAACGAGTCCAGACGAACGTTGTTCATAAAATGGGAGACAATTTTACATTTGCGCACCAATCCAAACCGTGTCACGGTCGTATGCACGAGCGATCTAGGCGATCTTGCCCTTCCTACCCGTCTCTCGGGAGCTCTTTCGTCGTTTCGGGAGTGGGCAAACCCGTTGACAGAACCGCTCCACCTTTGTGTCAGAGCGACTGTCTTCTAGTCTTGAAGTTTTAGGTCGGCTAACCCCTCCCGACCGTCAGTTGCCCGCTGATCACAGACAGAGCCCTAAACATGTGAGACTATCGTTTAAGCCCACTCCATCCCCCCTGATCGTATAGCACATGCATCCTTTTTCGCATTGAACCGCTTATACGTACAGCTTTTCAGCATCAAAACCTCACTGTTCCATCATGCATATACAGTAGGCACCACCGAAAACAAACCACTGATCATGTAAAATCAAATCCCAATTTCTCTCGCCATGCGAATCCGTTCTATGTTCCGAATGTTGCATACTCCCGATGAGTCATATAAACCAGCGATCGACTGCCCATTGGGGTTTAAATCCGACGTTTAAGTGCTCGGCACCCCCTCAGTCATTTCGGGAATCCAAAACCATGTCAGATGTCCTACGACCGTATAGCACCAGGCTGTTGTAGTGACGCTGACCCATCGACTTTCAACGGTAGCTCAATCATTTCTGGAATGTTCATTACATGCCGCAAATGGTCTTCTTTCAATACCTCCGACAAAATTTCGACGCTGATACAACCGGAGTACCCATCAATTTCGTTCCAGTGGTAAGCTGGATCGAGAAGCAGAAAGTACCACAGAGATGGCGGACAACGACAAGCTTAAACAGGTTGTGGTCGGTCGAGGATGAGGACAAGAGAACGCGGAAGGAATCAGGAACAATAGTCTTGCAATTCGTTTGTGGGCAGAACATGTTCTTCGTCAAGGGAAGGTATTGAGGGATAGGGTAGTAAGATGCTGATCTCCACCACAGAGTCTGAGTGACATATTCTTCTTGCTAAGCACGCCGACCAGGTTTTCTGTGTAGTGCTCCACAATGTTTGAGTTGACCAAGACAGAGAGTGATAGCCAGTATTGCCTGTGGGAGCTCTGGTGAAAGACCGGTACCGGATTGCGGCCTCAAGTGGGGAGTGAAGTTTGGTGATAAGGACGATCGGGGCGCGTTGTTAGTTTACACATTTGACTATGGCATGATCATGGTCATGTAAACCAGCGTAGACTTTGAGCGTAGTATTGTGTGACCGTCCGCGATAGTAAAAGTTCAGGTGGACTTGCCTAAAATGATGGCAAACCGCGTGCGTCGGGGTGGGAAAGAAAATCGAGGTATTCTCTCTGCCATCACGGACAACGAATGTCTGGCATTTCATGCGTCTGGGATGTCTAAGATGAGTATGTCGCCGGTGGGATAATCTGAGCCTCTCCGGACTGCCCGTGCTACGCGTCAGATTCCCACGACTGGAGACGCGTCATCGCTGGGGTATGGTCCAGCTCTAATTCAACACTATTTACCTTCTCATCCCTACAATGTCGAGCAACGGCGTGCTGCTAAAAGAGGCCGAGTCGGTCGCTGCCTCCAACCCAGAGCGTGCTGAGCAGATCTACAAGCAGATTCTGGTTTCAGCTAGTACGTCCATATCATGACATCCTACACCGAGGGATCTCATCTTTCGCAGCGTCGACTTCCAATAAAACTTCCACCGGTGATCGAGATCAGTCTCTCAGAGATCAAGAAGCTGCCATGATCAGGCTCGCTGAACTTCACCGTGATCAAAGGTGTGTGCATTCCCTCTCTTCGTTGTTTAACGCAAGCTTGACTATCTGTAGAAATGCAAAGGGTCTTGCAGAGGTCATCACGCTCTCGAGGTCATTCATGACGTCGACAGCAAAGGCTAAAACCGCCAAGCTTAGTGAGTTGTATACCGTTCCGTACTGGCGCGGTAGCATAGTACACTTCCTGACGAAAGATGTCTAGTTCGAACGCTGCTCAATTACTTCAACGACATCCCCAGCAGTCGTCAAATACAAATTGACGTTCTCATGGACAACATCGACTGGTCAAATCGTGAAAAGCGCATCTTCCTCAAGCATAGTCTGGAAATCCGCCTCGTCGCTCTGTGAGAGCACCAAAATACCAACTAATCCCGCTATGTTGCTCAACTCCCGTTTGTAGGCAATTAGAAGCCCCGCAATTCAAGGCTGCCTTGACGCGAATTGATGCACTTTTGACGGAGCTCAAGAAACTCGACGATAAGATGATCCTCACCGAGGTTCATCTTCTCGAAAGTCGAGTCTATCGCGGGATAGGTAACTTTACCAAAGCAAAGGTACGTCGTTTCTCTCCTTGTCTCGAAGATGTTCATCGAAAGGAATCATCGACAAGGCTGCACTCACTTCTGCCAGAACCGCTGCAAACTCTATATATTGCCCACCTCACCTCCAAGCGGCTCTCGACCTCCAGTCTGGTGTTCTGCATGCAGAGGACAAGGATTACAGCACAGCATATTCGTACTTTGTTGAGACGTTTGAGAACATGACAGCCCAAGACGATCCGGCTGCACTGACTGCGCTCAAGTACATGCTTCTGTGCAAAGTCATGCTCAACCTGGTTAGTTTATCTTCCGAGGCTCTTCAACTTTTATCAACCGCCGAGTAATCTAGCCCGAGGACGTCACATCACTTCTATCCGTCAAGCTCGCGACCAAGTACGCTCAGTTACGAGAAATCGAGTGTATGCGCGCTATTGCGATCGCTCACCAAAATCGTAACCTGGCCGAGTTCGAGAGAGTTTTGCGTGATTACAAAGACGGTCGGTTTCTCGTCTTCCTTACATCATTGATATCCAAATGGTCTTTCCAGAGCTCTCGTCCGACCAGACGATTCGTTCTCACCTTGCCGCGCTGTACGATACCTTGCTGCAGCAAAACCTACTTCGTATCGTCGAACCGTACTCTGTTGTTGAAATTGACCACGTGGCGAAGCAAGTCGGTCAAAGCCGACAGGAGGTCGAAGCAAAGTAAGGAACATAGTCCGAGCGTGTTCCCTCCAGATTGACACCTTCGATAGACTATCACAAATGATCTTAGACAAGGTCTTTCACGGAGTACTGGATCAGGGAAGGGGGTGTCTTCTTGTGTACGACAAACCCGAAGTCGACGTACGTTTTCCTTGCATGTTCGACTGTTTCGTGCTCATATCGTGGATGCTTGCTAGAATACGTATGGTGCTGCTATCGACACCCTCGAGCAAGTCGGTAAAGTGGTGGATTCACTGTATGCAAAGGTACGCCCCGCACCCGATATGGATTTCCCGCAGCGTAATAATGGCTACAAACACCAGACGGTGAAAATCGCATGAAATCCCTTGTAATAATGATAATATTAGTGTTTTCGGGTAACCGAATTGAATCAAATCGAAGACTTTGGCACGTTCAATCCAAGTTGGATGTTTTATATACATGCCATTCGCAGATAAGACCAAGATTCGTTCGTTATCACGCGGGGTTTGGGCGGGGGGTATTGAACACCGAGTAGGCGTTCCAACTCCCCAGGCAGTTCGCGGGTCAAGGTACGGCTGACCAAGTACTTGCTCCATATACGATCGTGGATTGTTGATCGCGCATATGTCCACGTTCCGATTCTTCTCTATACCTTTTGACTGTTCTGATCTAGACGAACTTGTGGGTACACTTGAATCTCGGAAGGCATCGAAAAAGGAAAATATGCACCAGGGCGGCTTAATGGCTGACCAATAGAATCGAACTGTCAATATACAGATGGCAGCTGCTCTCGGGCGTGGTATCTCCATCGATCAGAGTATGAACGTCCACATAAACCGCACCTCGCGAGACAACGAGGCCTCTTTAAGCCGTCATCATGACCGTTGAGATACTTGTTCCTCGCGATGTCCAAACGACCCTCAACTACTGCGCTTCAACTACAACAGATGGCCAGATCCCGTACTATCATGCCGACGAAACTCCCGACGGTGTGCCGAGGAGCAACATGCTTTCGCATACCTGCCCTGTGGTCATCCACGATGCGAGAGGCAGAGAGGAGGTGTGGGGTCTCGATGCCAGTGGGTTCCTGTTCGCAAAATACCCCAGTGTGGAGAAAGACTTTGTCGATGAAGAGATGATCCGGACAATTTACTATGCCCAGTGCGAAGAGATTTTGAAGCAGTGTGCCGGTGCAAAGAGGGTCGTCATCTTCAACCACGCCATCCGAAGGAGTCCGGATGCTCAGACGGCTTTCAAGGCGCTTGACCCAGCGGTGCGTATCGTCTCGCTAGTTGCAGGGTCATCTCTCTGATTGTTTGATATCCTCCGTAGTATGCTGTCCATGTGGACAAAATGACATCTACAGAAGAACAGTTTGCCAAGGACCGTCTGGGGGGCGACGCAGAGAGACTGATGAAAGGGCACTACCGCGTTATCAACGTCTGGAGGTGAGCCCGATATCTCCTTCTTATCAGCCATCGATACCACGTACGCTTATGCAGGCCCATCGCTAATATCGTCGCCCATGACCCGCTCGCGCTCGCTGATTACCGCTCCGTTGATCTAGAGAGGGACTTGGTGGAGACGCGGCTCATTTATCCTGACCGTGATTCTAGCACACATAGTTTCAGGTACAATCCTGGACACAAATGGTATTATTTGTCGGACCAGACGCCGGACGAGGTGACGCTCATCAAGTGCTTTGACTCGGACTCGGAGACGGACAAGGCGCGGTTTACGCCCCATTCGGCATTTTCGGACAAAACGAGTCCGGCGAATGCACCGCTGAGGCAGTCGATTGAGGTGAGGGCGTTGGTGTTCGATACCGAGTAGACGTGGTGCTGGTTGGTTTGTCGTAGCCTTACATGTCTATTCTGTTGCGCCACTAAGTACACATCAATTACCTAATTCTGAAATACGCCGAGCAAGTACTCTTCAAGGCTACTGTCCTACTGTCATGTCTGAATCAGACGCCGACGCACGCTCGAGTACAGAAGACAAGGATTTCGTCGTCGTGAAGCGGTGAGGAGAACATCCATCACCAAATCGACCTCTTGAGCTGATCGTACGCGCCAGCCCGACTGCACGCGTGGTACTACCGCCTGCAGAGGACCACGACGATGGATCTGAGTATGAATCGACCCATGAAGACGTGGAAGAGAACGAAGAAGATCCCCTCGAAGACTTTCCGGACGATGTGGAAGTGCGTGATTCATCATCGTCTTCCCCTGCAGGGGGTTCATTCACGATCGCCAACATGTGGGGGTTGTTAGGAACTCGAGCTCGTGCATGCACGCGTGAGCTCGCTAACGCCGCTACGATTGCAGCGTTTCGCGGGACATGTGAGGCGGTTGTGTCTCCGGCAGAACGCCGTGTCATTTCTCGACCCGGAGGTGTTTTGTCAATTGCAGAAGCTGGAGGATTTGGATTTGTATGACAACAAGATCAAGGCAGTCGGCGATGCGCTGAATCAACTGTCTTCGTTGGCGTGAGCTATCGTCTCTGTACTGCCTAGCGGACGCTGACACGTGACGTTGACAGCACGTTGGATCTCTCGTTCAACCTGCTACGAAGTATACCAGATGCCCTTGTTCATCTACGATCTCTTCAGACAGTGTATTTTGTGCAGAATCGGATATCGAAGATAACGGGCCTCGAGGCGTCTGTGTCACTGACGAGTCTGGAGCTAGGGGGTAATAGGATCAGGGTACGTTAGGATAATGGTCAATGGACATCTTATCGACACTTCTCTGCAGCGGATAGAGGGGCTGGACGCGCTCGTTAACCTGGAGGAGCTGTGGTTAGGAAAGAACAAAATTCTGAAACTCGAAGTATATGCGATGTCGACGACTGTTGATTGCGGCGCTAACTTTCCAACGTTACCAGAACTTGGACAAGCTCAAGAAACTCAAGATTCTGTCTCTTCAGTCGAATCGTATCACCAAGATTGAGAACCTGGAGAAGTCAGAGAATCTCGAAGAGTTGTATCTCAGCCATAACGGGGTTGAGAGAATAGAAGGTCTCGAGCACAATGTGAGTGGCTCCGATATATTGTTGGACATGATCACGGAGGTCTTTCCTCAGAAAAAGCTCAAGACATTGGATCTTGGCACAAATTTTGTCCCTGCGATAGAGAATGTCTCACATTTAGCATCATTAGAGGAACTCTGGGTACGTGCGTTTTTTGACGGAAGGAGCGCATGTCTGGCTCAACGTTTTTCTTTCTTCCAGTTGAACAATAATCAGGTTCCTGATCTGAACGCACTCGAGCCGCAGCTCAAGCACTTGGCGTCATTGGAGACGATCTATCTGGAAGGCAACCCGTGTCAACAATCAGAGGGCGCGAATTACCGACGGAAGATCATGTTATCTCTCCCGCAAGTGAAACAGATAGATGCCACGTGTGTTTTTGTATTGATCTTGGTTTCTGTTCGCGATGCTAATTCGAGGAAATTATTGTAGGTTTGCGAAGTCATTGTAGGGTCATATACCTCGTGTCTTGGGGCCGCCTCAATTCGTTTGTTGTTTAGTGTGTTAAACTCGGACATCTTCAAGTCCTCATATGGGTCATGTACAGTACTGTATCATTATATGCTTCATTCATGCTATCGTAGGGGCAATGTGTCACGTGATTCATTGTTAATACCAGCGCTAGTTGGTGCACACTCGCTTGCCAAAACACCACCACCGTCTTGTGCCTCAGGATACCCAGGACGAATCCTCGATGCCCCCAGTTGACAAGGCGAAAGCTGCGGGTGTCAGCGTCTCTTCCTTCTTCGACCTCAAAGCCGAACTAGCAAAGAAATCAGACGAGTTCGCGAGGACAAAAGCAGCAGGTGGACCCAAGTACGTTCCGGGCGAAGGGCGAACGCGACCAGACAAGGTGTGTACCCGTCCCATCGTTTGTGGAGAAGAAGCTGACGTTCCTGACGATCCGATGTTATCCCGTGCTTTAGAAACCAACTGTATGGACCCGATCAAACAGGGGCGTACATGGTCGAGCCGCACACGACGTAGAGCTCGAAGCAGTGAGCAAGGTGACGGTCGAATCGGCACGGGCGGCGTTGGAGCGCAAAGCCAGGGTGTATGAGAAGTTGATGCAGGGCAAGTCAGGCGGGTTGAGTGAGAAACAGTATGAGGCATTATTGGTAGACGTGCGTGTCCCTTTCCCTCTTGGCGTACATGAGCAGACGGATATCTTTTTGGCTCGTCTGCTCTTTTCTGTTGCTCTTTTTCACTCGGGGTTCTGACGTGGTTGGGTAGTTTGATACAAAGGGGGTTGATCACTACGAGTCGGATAGTGATGACGTGGACGAGTCGTTGAGTGTCCCTACGAAACCGGACGAAGAAGAGGTGTGTTTCGGTTTCCCGTTCTTTCACGAGTGTAGTATTCATTTAGGATGCAGGGCGATCCTATCATCGAATACGAAGACGAGTTTGGGCGGTTACGAACCAGCAGACGATCAGAGGTACCACGCCATCTCCTACCCAAACCACGAGATGAGGGGGACGTGGACGATGCGTAAGTCATCTGGGTTTTATTTTGTGGACTAGAACTCAAGTGCATGATATTGTATGACAGGGACGTCATTCGTACGTATACGCGCGGAAAAACGCCGTCCATGTCACTGACACCTGTTTTCTCGATTTAGAAAATCCTGTCAATTTCTTCCCCGTATATGAGCCTTCTGCTGAACGTATCAAGGCTGTGCAAGATGAGCTCGCAGAGGCAGATAACCCTCTCTCGTCGCACTACGATGCATCAGGTGAAGTCCGCGCAAAGGGTGCCGCGTTCTACCAATTCTCTGGAGACGAAGAAACGAGAAAGGAACAGATGGAGGAGCTGAGAGCGGCGCGCGAAGAGACGAAGAAGACGCGAGAGGATCTCGGCGCGATGGATATACGACCCGGCGAAGTGGAAGGTATGCGCCAGGAGAGTGGACAGTCCACGAGTCGAGCACTGGAGAAGCGCAAGCGAGACATCGAGGAACGACGGGCCTTGTTGGAGGCGAAGCGCAAGAAGACAAAGGTGGCGCCGGAAAGGGATGGGAACGGTGTGCCGGGACAGGCTTCGAGTTCAGCGACATCCCCGGTGACGTTCGTGGCCAGTGGTGATCCGTTTGCGGCGCTGGATAAGAAGGCCGTTGCATCTACATCACGTACACCTGAAATCTTGGAGGCGCGCTCCACCAAGAGTGGACCTTCCGACGCCGATGCATTCCTAGCCCAGCTTGAGCAAGATATACTCAAAAAGCGATAATCGATCCCCCCTGGATTTTGGACATGACATGGTATGTTATGTGGGATCTGTACTGTGTGTTCTAAATCGAAGCAGGGTTTCTCGCTTCTAAAACTAGTCTTTCTGGACATCTCAACGAAAACCGACCAGTCGCTTGCTCATACTCGACTATCCAAACACCCTTTCTTTGATACCTCGCCTTCAATGGCTCTTTCTCAGAAACCACGTCATTCATAAACCTCTTTGTGGCTTCAAGGACGTCGATGGCTGGCTTCATCGCCGTGGCATGCCCGCAGTTTATCTTCACCTGACTGGCGTTTGGCCGACTTCGGACGAAAGACAGCAAGTCATCGATGGTCGAAAACCACGTTGGGAGCGAACCCTCTTCGGGGAATATGATGGGGTCGTCCTCGTAGAGGGTGTCTCCCACGTACAGCATGCTTTCTTTGGCGTCCCACAATGCCAGTTCGTCCGGCGTATGTCCAGGGGTGTGCAAGACTGTGACACCCAGGGGCACGTTCCCGTGGGATGTTATGGAGTGGAGATGGGGGACGAGGTGGAGTTCGTACGACGGCGTGCGAATGCCAAGATTGTCGCAGAGAGAGTTGTTAGGAAGGTTTTCGGGTGAAGCAAAGGTAGGGTCGTAACTGGAACCTAGGATGGGACTGTCGGCTGCGAACGCCTCGGCGCCAACTATTTCAAATCGTGTCAGGATCCCAGAAGGATAAACTGCCACATACGAATGTGGTCGTAGTGACAGTGGCTCTGCACCACGATGTACGACAGCTTTCCCCCCGGATTGAGAGGCTTTCCCGCGTTATCTTCCACTGGGACGGTCTCGACGAACGTGCGCAGATCTTTCAGTTCGATGTCGGGATTCTCCGTTCTCCCGCCGCATCCTGTGTCGAGGAGGAGGATGGTTTGAGCGGCGGGTACGATCTTGGCGTAGATGAAGGGGTGTTCCACCCAAATGTCGTCCCATTCTTTGATGAGGAACGTGCTGGGGGTTAGTCGGCGCGCTGTGAATGCGGGGAGATGTATCCCTGATGGTGCATTTGAAGCTCGTGTTCGGTCTGCCCTTTTCACATCGAGGTGTCTACACATGATGGACGGGGAATATGAAGGGGACGAGCAGACAGACGGTGTGAGGACGCAGGATATATATCGATCTCTTACACCCGACTCGAGGGATTCTGCATGCATCCATGGGAATGGGGTGTAACCAAAAAATACGAGTGTCCACGAGTTTAAAATACAATGTGGGGAGCTTTATTATCTGTACGTACAGGGTGGAGGAGGAGCGGGAGTTGGTTATACGCCTTCGCGCCTCTATCAGTGTTGATTTCTTCCTACTGGCAAACAGTCCAAAGGTCATAAGCAACGGTATCGAGGGACTAACCTGTCCTGACCGATCGTGCACATTGCCAGGACTTGGGAAACACCACTGATCAACCCCCCGAGACCGGACAGATCACGGCAACCTCTTCACCCCCATGCAGAAACACGGAGTCGACCTCTGACTCGGGTATCATCTCCGCATTCACACTCCACTGACTGGCCTCGAGAACTTTGTCCAGGCCAGTATTGGGATGTAAGGAGATGAGGAGGGGGACGAGGGATGCGAGTGGGAATTTGGGTTTGCGTTCGGGTGCCGAGTCAGAGGTGGTGGTGGGGAGGGTGATGGATTGTTCAAAGAGGCCTGTCGATGTGGATGCGGCCGCAAAGTAGAGGACGGTGATGGTGGGGGGACTCATTCGGTGGTGGAGGCGGGGTAAGTGATGGTGATAGTATGATCGATCAGGTCAGTCAAGTGCAGTCCTCGCACAGCCTCGTTCGCCTTTGGGAATCTGGTGAGTGGGTCTCGTCAGATACTTCAAGTTGAAAGCATCGGAAAGGAGATTAACCAGAGCTGTGCTCGGATGATCGCCGCGCGTACTTGCGGCACCAAGCTGACTGCGGACGCCAAGTCTTGCTGAGCAATCCTCATCTGAATGGGCCATACTTAAAGAACGCCATCTCACAAAGACCACCTCAAGGCTCAGGCTTAGAAGACCACACGTAAAACAAACCGTCAGTCTTACAGGTCCGTTTCCGGTCATTGTTGCCTTCGGCTGTCCCGTTTGACATGTTAGGCGCATTGCTGACAGATCATGACGAGCTCACCTCACGTCGTCCTCTTCGGCGTACCGAAGAAATCCAGTCGCCCAAGCGATTCTGGGTTCTGCCAGAAACTAGAGACCTTCCTCAGACACAGCAAGATCTCTTATGAGCTCCGTGACACACTTCCCCACAAAGCGCCAAAAGGCAAGGTTCCCTATGCAGAAATAACCCACGACGGTCAAACAGTCACAATCCCCGATTCGCATTTCATTATTCAGTACCTGGTGGACGGAGGCCTCATCAAAGATCCTGATGAGCTGGCAGGCCTGACGGCCGCTCAGAGAGCCGAATCGAGAGCATTCCAATCCTACATCGAGGAGTTGTTGTATCTCGCAGTCGTGTACGATCGGTGGTGCATCGATGCAAACTACGTGGTCACGGCACAGGAGACGTTTGGCGACATCCCGTGGCCATTGCGGTCGTTCGTGTCATGGTATTATAGGCGGAGGGTCGCTGGCGTGTTGTACTCTGCCGGGGTAGGCCGTCATTCACCAGACGAGGTGCATCGTTTGCAAAAGGAGGCGTTCGAAGCACTCGAGGCCAAGTATGCTGAGCACAAGTACCTTCATGGCGGGGAGCTCCCATCACGGATTGACCTGACGGTGTATGGGTTCCTTGCCAACATCCTGTCGACAAGTGCCATGAACCCGTATTTTGCGGGTCTGGTTATGGAGAGCACAGTGTTGAGGTCGTTTGTGGGAAACATGACGAGCTTGCTGTTCCCAGAATACGAAGATTTGCTGGGCAAGGTACAGTCGTCGTAGGGTCGCATAAAAGCTTTCCGTGAGTTTGGTAATACCTTGACAATCATGTATCGTAACGAACATATATTGACGGCGTCAAGTCGCTCCCTCGCAACGCCCTTCCACGCATCTTTTCTCCATTCTCGCATCTACTCCCAGTCGCTTACAACGATCCCTCATCGCCCAACCCGACGTCACTGACTGACAGCGTCGTCTGTATACTTCTTTTCGTTCTTTTAGATCCAGTGTGGGTCAATTATTGTGAGTGAATGCCCCTCTTAATCCGATTATGGGAACAAACGGAAGCGAACAACCACTAAAGTCCGACTCCCAGACTCATCTCTCGCTTTGCTCGCCCCCCCACTGGCTTTAAGCCTTTGAGCGTTCTCCTTGCGGTTCCGATCCTTTCTGCGAGGGGAACCTCTGCAACCCACTCCTTTCGAGTTCACTCGTTTCAACATCTCCTCCGCGTCTCGCGGCATCGCGCCCCATGTCGCTCCACATACACAGGGCACGGCATAAGCGGAGTGGTTATGTTCCAGCTTCTGGCTCTGTTGTAGAAAGCGTCCCCACTCCCACTGTGTCCTCGTTGGCCCAAAACACCGCAGGGTCCGCCGACCCCAACTCGACTCCGACAGGCATCGCCCTCGTCAGTTCCACTGTACTCGATAATGCGTCTACTGCTTTGGCGCAGTCGTCTACACCCACCGCTAGCGCAAGCTCCACTACCTCGACCAGTAATCAAATCTCGTTGGGAACCGTAGTTGGGGCCTGCATCGGTGCACTCGTCGCCCTCCTCCTCGCTGTAGCACTTGCCTTTCACTGTTCCAATCGTCAAAAACAAAAACCTGCATATTCCAAGTCCCGTAATGTCACAAATGATGTTTCGCGGAGGCGTTCTCACTTGGAACCCTGGAAACAGATAGATGATGATGAAGATCGACGGGAGAGCCGGGAGCAACGGGAGCGACCTATGAGGCAGAACCCTCCATCTGGGCCACTCGGTACCATGTTCCACCGCACTATCAGCAACACCTCGGGGGAGAAATCGTCGGAGGGGCACAATCGAGAATCGGTTGGGACTATGCAACACTTTGCACAGTACCACCCTGGCTTGGCTGCCGAGATGGCATCACAAAGTGCTGACATAGGTGTGGAAGGGAAAGTTGCCATGCCCCCACCGGTTCTCCATCTCGTGAATCGTGGTCGTGGTTTGGAAATGACACCTCCTATTTCTTGGGACGGGGAGACCGTTGGTGGCGACTCGAACATGTCGCTACGCACGGGCTTGCCCAGCTCGATGTCACCCCACATGATGGCGACGGCAAAGTCGACGCCACCTGCCACAGTCTCTTCCCTTCATCGTTGGGAAAGTGCAGAGGTGATGCACGTCAGTCGAGTCGAGTCGGACTTTTCTGAGGTTGGGGAACTTCGGAATCCCTTCTCAGACAATGCGAGCTCTGTCAAGAGCAGTACGAGAGGTCAAAACCCCTTCTTCGGTGCTCGAGAGCACCCCATCAAGCGCACATTACACCCTGATACATCCAAAAATCCTTTCGCTGACCCCGACTCTACGCGCGATTCGTCTTCTGCGATTCGATCCTTGATTGCTGCTCTCGGGGAACCACACGAACTAGGTGGTAACGACAGAATCGTTTCTGTCCAATCGTCCGTCTACTCTCGTGGGACTGGAGATGACGGCGACTCTGCTGTCAGCGTCACGGCCTTCCCCTACCCGCCACTCCGGACCCGCCCTCGTTAGAACTCTCCCCGTTTTCTCAGCAGAACTGCATCCTATATGATGTCAACACTTTGTACGCGTTCTTGATCTTTTGTGTACGTAGTTATTTTTTGTTATATCTCTTGTTCCTACCCAACGTTGCTTTTGACCCTCTTGTCATGCGGCACGCCATGATTTGGTACTGGCTTACCTACTCTTCTTACTTTGCTGTCACTCCTTTCATGGCATATAACGTTGCTCTTTATTTCGTTATCTATATACATAGTTGTGTGCACTACTGCTCTCCCTTGTTCTCGTCGGTCACAGGATGCTTTCATGCTGATCCGTGCTGCAACTCAAATTGTCCTTTTGAATTAGTGTGATTGTGCTGACCTTGTTCTAAACTGCGCGTGAGTGCATCTAGGTCCGTCTTTTTACTATTCGCGATCCCTCACGGGCTTGGCTCCGAGGGTGCCTCTGTCGTATTGTTTGTCGAATCCGTTTGATATCACGTTCGATAGCAACTATCAGGGTAGGCTGTATTCGTGAGTGTTTATTCAGTTGACAGTGTAGGCAAGGCACTGATCCATCGCTTGCGTATGATTGTACACTGCGTGTACTGCTCGTTAGATCTCGCTACAGTCGACATAGCCTCTCAACCGGGTCTCTTTCCGGCAAATCAAATGTACCGATCTCCCAGACGACAAAATGATCACGTTGGAGGAATGTCTACTTGTCGGGCGGTCGTTCGCGCGGACATGACATACGTTCTTTGATTTCCCCGCATGATACTTGATTGAAAGTGGGAGAGCGGGCCTGGGCCTTATGAAGCGCTTTTGTGCGCTTGCGTTTGCGTTTTCTTTGGAGGAGGATCTAAACTGTCTTCATCACCCGAGCGCTCTTTTCACTCTGCTCGGCGCGTGTTTCGGATGTGAAACGATGTCGTCTCTTGACTTTGCTTCGTTCTGAGCAGAGGCTGAAGCGCCAGTGAGGAATAGTCACTTGGCGCCATGGCGAAGCCACCGCGGCAACTCCGACATACAGAGCCATCTCGGATCCCGACTTGGTTGCACGTCCTTTCTAAGAGGTCAGTCTGGACGGGTCAACGTTGCTCACGAGGGGAGTGCGTCAGAGTGGGCGCTTGTGCAGGTGGTGGTGACTCGGTGAGGTATGTGGATGTGAGGAATCGGAGGGGGGAAGGTGTGTGGTAGGCCGGGGTAAGGATTTGGTGGAGACGGCGTTGGCGGGGGGAAAGGTGTTGATAGAATATACTGCAGATAGGGTATATTTGTGTTAGCTTGAACGCCGTGAGACGGTCTTCAATGACTCTTGTATCGACACTGGGGCTTGCAAAGGACGCGCGCCAATCCTTACTGAAGCACCTCAGCGAGTAATCGACAGTGGTCCGGTTCGGCCTGTCTTGTAAAGGTGAAGGGGACCTCAACGCTTTCAATTGTCGTCACGGTGCGGTGGCCCAAGCTGACCCTTTAGCTTAGGCCACCCAACGTAACGACAATCGGACGCACCCTCCCACCTCGCCTTCTACTTCTCGCCAGACCGAGCTCAAGCCCCCACTGGCCATGGTCCAGCAAAAGTAACCGTATCGCAGGTTTCGCAGCATGAGACCACGAATATGCCAGCTAGCCGCATCGCCGACCC
This sequence comes from Boletus vinaceobasis, assembly GCA_038092335.1. Classification (NCBI taxonomy): domain Eukaryota; kingdom Fungi; phylum Basidiomycota; class Agaricomycetes; order Boletales; family Boletaceae; genus Boletus; species Boletus vinaceobasis. The sequence goes on from JBBPQE010000067.1 coordinate 23,739, forward strand.
AAACCGTTCCTGGACACCCTCAGGCTGGAAAGCGGCCGCCCCTGAACTTCATCTCGATAACTTCGGAACTCCACCCGTGTTCTTGCCATTGTTTTCCAAAAATTCGGTCTCGCTTCTGCCACTGACCCTTGGACGCTGAGAATATCTATCGCTCCAAATTGGCAACGACCGTCGCAGCACCAGAAGGAGACGAAAGCAAGAAGAAGCTGGGTAAGGAACTTGGACCACAGATGGGCGACAGAGAAGACGAAAACGGCGAAACATCGTCGTCATCCATACCTTATCCCTGTCGTGAATGCGAGTGGGGCGCTCGTACCTATCTAGGCGCGTTCCTTTGTTATCGCGTTCGGTAGCAACTACTATCAGGGTTCGCTATATTTGTGAGTTTGGTTCTGCTGGCATGACTGTCATGGCACTGATGCATAGCCAACTTGCCCACATGACGGAACACATGTGACGTTTGTCAACGTGCGCCGTGCCGTTGACACAGCCTATTGAATCCAAACATTGAGGTATCAAACCACCTTAACGTCGCCCGCGCGCAGCGGTGGCGAGCTACCGGGGAATACGCGTTCACTAATGCCGATTCGGACGTCGTTTCAGATATACCGGTCTCCCGAAGGACAGAAGTCGTGTCGGGGGAATGTCGCTTTTTGGACAGTCGTTCGCCGCAAACCTTTCCCAAATGTGGTCATACTCATTCAGATACCCCCCATGATAAAAGGCGGAGACTGGGTGGACCACACAGGGCGCCCTTTCTTCCTCTTCTTGTCTAGCTGTCTTCATCCCCCCAGCGGTTCTCCTCCCTCGCTCGGTGTGTGTTTCGAACGCAACTACTCGTTTCATGTCGTCTCCTGACTTGGTCCGTTCTGACCAGGGGCTGAAGCGATAAGGGATAAATCTCGATATCCATGGCGAAGTCACTTCTAAATCTCAAACGCACAGTCGTCAGAGCCGTCTCAGATCCCGACACGTTCAAGGCGGGCATATCAGAGGTAAAACATATCCTCCGACCGCCGGACGCGTATTGATAAATGCTAATGGCCGTCCCAAAGACATTGAGTCTGAGGCCTCTGAGGGGCGGTTCTTGGCGATCGCAAGCCTCGCCAGTCAGTGGGATCGACGACCCTGAGTTAATCGAGCCGGATGAGGTGGTGGATCGTCTCGTCCTCCAAGATGTGGTCGATCAGAGGACATCAGATATGCCGCTTCGTCTGATTTGTACGGAGGACGGGAAGCTGTACAGTCAGCATGCGGTCGAGGCACGGTTCAAAGCAGAACACGCGTCGTTTTTCGACCCGACCGCGGCACCATCCGATGCAGAAACGATGCTCGACGCTGTGAAAACGTCGTTTGCATACGCCATATTTTCGCACCGGTGGGGAGCGGCGGAGCCATTACACAAGGACCTGGACGGTTCGGACGTGTTCTCCCTCGCAGAGTCCCCCGGAACAAGGAAATTACAACATTTTTGCCGCAACGCACGTGAACGCGGGTTTCGCTGGGCATGGTCCGATACATGTTGTATCGATAAGACCAGTACCTCGGAGCTCCAAAAGTCAATCATCTCCATGTTCAAGTGGTATCGAAATTCGGACCTCACGATCGTCTACCTCGGTGACGTGTCTGACGATTCGATCGAGGCGTTGAGGAAGAGTATTTGGTTCTTGAGAGGATGGACCTTGCAAGAGCTCATTGCCCCACAACGGCTCGTGTTTTTCAAGTCGGACTGGACGCTGTTGCGCACGTCCGTCGATCTCCCCATCGACAACTACAAAACATCCCCCACCTTCCGCAAACTGATCACCGAGATCACCGGTATCGACGAAGACGCCCTCACCAACTTTGACCCCACATCGCGCAGCGTCACCATCCGACAACGCATGAGCTGGGCCGCGCACCGCAAGACGACGGAGCCCGAAGACATTGCTTACTGCCTCATGGGGATCTTCAACGTCCACTTTCCCGTCATGTACGGCGAAGGCGCGGGCGCGTTCAGTCGTCTTCAGATCGAAATCATGGCCGCGTCGGACGATCCATCGCTCTTTGACTGGACAGGCAAGCCAGGGACGAACTCGTTCCTCGCCTCGTCCCCGGCGTGCTTTGACCCGTTCGCACCGCCGATCGTCGACCCCGTCCCACTGACGCTGCGGGCCTCCAACGCGCTGAACAAGATACCGTACTTGCAGCAGGCCCAGCGGGGCGTCGACCGTCTCACCATCGGCTTATTCAACCTGCAAGAACGCTTGAGCATCAACGCGCAACACCCCGCCAACTACATGGCCGGTGCAAAGGTCCACTGCCACGGCGTCGAGTATTGCGTGTTCGACGTCGAAAAGACCAAGGCCATGTCGGACGCACGCAAGACGGGGGAGGAGTTGTTCCAGTACCATATCATCGCCGAGTCGCTCCATCCGATCACGGTCACCTTGGCAGAGCCGATCGCCACGGGGTATGGGTTTGGACGGATGCAGAGCAAGTATCTGTGTATATTCAGGGTGTGGGATCATTCGTTGGCGACGGGAGAGACCATGGTGGACGATGGGGACCATCCCCTGCGACAACCGTTTGTGGCACAGTTGTTGCTGTCCGAGCCGGGTGGGGTATATAGGCGGATTAAAGTCAAGGACCGGATCGTGGCCAAGTTGGACCAAGCGGTGGAGGTCAGGTTACTCCTCCAAGTTCGTACCCTCATGATCAAGTGATGCTCGCCCAACGAAGCTGGTAGAGTGTACAACAATATTTAGCAGTTCGCGACAATGTACAACACACGCATGCCTAGAATTCACAAGATGCTCAACTCGAACAGCTGCATTGGAAGCCCAGCAGCTGCTTCTCTCCCATACCGCAGTACCGCCTTTCTTCTCTAATCTCTGGATCAAGCTCATTGTCGGGCGTATCGTCGCCCTCGGCGCCCCATGACTCAAACGGAGCACAAGCCATCTAATGAACGAGTCACGTCTCAGGCCTCAGGCCTCACTACCCACGATAAAAAATACGCACCTCCAACACCTTTGCGAGAACGCGCTTCCCAGTCGTAGGATCCGTCTCCACCTTCTTGATGACCTCTTCGAGCAACCACTGGCGCAGTACGAAACGTGGGTTGGCAGCCTTGAGAGCCCTTTCCCGCGCCGCATCATAATCGGACGCTTCTGCAACCCATTCCGAGGCCTCGCGGTCGATCCGCTCGGCGTATTTCCCGAGCCATTGCAGCCACTGCTCCGTCGCTCCTACGTAATCCAGCCGATCCGGCTCCGGCGTTCCTCGAAGCAAACTGCCAATAAGCACCTCCAAGTCGCCTGTCCTCTCCCCACTCTCATCCCTCACCCATTCCCGCCGGAAACCCGACAATTTTCTAAACGTCCCGTGGAAATCCAGTTGTTGTCTCTCCATCATGTCCAAGAGGGGCTGAAAGATTTCTGACTGGTCATTATCCACTCTGAGTCGCAGCGCGAGACGTTTGCGGAGGAGGCGGTTGTATTCGACCGCGCAGGTCTCTTGGAATGTGCGTTCCATCTCGGATTGGGTCTGCTCGAGGGCGGTGGTCCGCCACGACTGGAGAGTGTCGGATGAAACGTCGGCGGCCCAGCCTTCTTTGACGGCCTTGTCCCCGAAGGACATTTCAGCGCCAATGAGTGGGGCGAGTGCATTGAGCAGGGCACGGCAGGCATAAACACTGTCGATGTCCAAAGGTGACCGTACAGATGGAAAGAATGTACTCACATCATGTCTGGTTGATGCTACAGTATTCGATTAGACGACGGACTCCTTGGAGTGGGCACGTTTATCTCACCATGTAAGCGTACCGTCCTTCAGAGTCGCTGTGGTTGCAGATATGATAGGTGTCAAAGACATCCATGAATGCATACGGTCCTGTATTTGACATGGCACTCGAATCGCGGCACGTTCATAACATGGAACACTTACCATAGTCGATCGTGAGGCCCAAGATGGACACACTGATATCATGTCAGAATCCTCCCGGGGCGATGTCAAAGAACTCACTTGTCCGTATTGATAACGCCATGCATGAACCCATACGCTTGCCAGGCTGCCACCATCCGCGCGTTCCTGCGAGCCACCTCAAAGACCAGCGCCTTGCCCCATGCGTCACCCGCGTCGACGTTCACCGCGTCAAGCCGCAACACTTGCTTGGCGACCCATTCCCCCAAAACTCGCAACGCATCATAGTCAGCGTCCTGCTGCCCGCCGCCAAAGAAAAAAAGTCTCATGGGAGGAGACAGCGCTTCAAAATTGCCAATCCGGATGAAACTTTCGGCGACCCGGGTACATACACAAGCCGTCTCTATCCTCTCGCGTATGACCGGTAGTTCAGGGAGGTGTACCAGGCCGAGCGACCGGGTAGTGGGTATCGATAGCGCATGCATGGCTTAAACAGAGGTTTATGAGCCATGCCGGAAACGTGGATGCTCGAGGGAATTACCTTCGGAGCAGAGGAACTCTCGGATCGAAGAACGCAGCACGGCCAGCCCATCAGCCGTTCTAGAAAACGGGGTACGACCGGCCCCTTTGAGTTGAAGTTCGTATGTCACACCCTCTTCAGATGGGTGCGGCGTAGAGACTAGCTCCCTATCGATGAGAACGCAGCGTTCACGTGGCATACGATGCTATCAAATTACTCACGGATCGAAATCGCCCGTCCGTCCCCGAGCTGACCAGCCCAATTACCAAACTGATGTCCACTGTATCGAAGAGACCACGGCGCGTAACCTTTTCCGTCTGCAGCAGCGTCTGCGGACATGAGGACCGCATGCCCGCTCAGCACATCAACGAGCTCCTGACAAACCTGCCCAGCAGGCAATGACCCCTCCCCGCCCTCTGAATCCGACGGCACCAACGACGGACGTCCGAGGACGGTAAACGCATCCCCAACGTCCAAGTGCGGCAAACAGTCCCGGAGACACGTTTCCGAGAGTCCGATGAGCGCCCGCTTCTGAGCCCGCGCTTGCGAGACGAACTTGGAGAGCCCGTTGGGATTGGGATCGTCCCGCTTGAGAGCGGCCTCAGCTGGGATGGTCGCTTCGTGCTCCTTGAGCCAGTTCTCGATGTGCGCTGCCTTGTCGTCGTTCGCGGAGGGCGGGATGGGAGGTACTTCGTAGGGAAATTCCAGGGGCATTGGGGAGACATACGCAAAGTGTGTTTGGCCGGGCAAAAGGCGTGCACGCCGCTGAATGCTGGGTCGATTCTGGAGCACATCGTGGATGAAGTCGGATGGGGTCGGTTCGCTTGGGTCTGCGGTGAGGTTTTGGGTCAGGATCTGGGAAGGAGGTGGTAGAGGGAGCTTTGAGATGGATACTTTTGTGAACTTTCCAGTGGTCGCCATGGTGGTGATAGGTGAGCGCGATCTTAGCGATCTCATGCAGGCGACGTCGGGCTCGACGAGTGCAGGTCACAAACCTAGACATTGGCTGATTTGTCATGTTGTGGTTACCACGCTGGTCTATGACAGAATACAAAGGTTCGACCTAGTAATTTGCGTCCCCATTTTGCAGAGTAATCAGAATCGCAGACGATGCTGCAACGTCGATTTGACCACTCGCAACATGCTCCTCCATCAATTCACCCTCCGCAATGCCAGTCGCAAACGTCTGCCCAGCCCACGTCGTCATGTTCGCATACTTGATCTCCGCACCAGGTGCAATCATCGTCCTCGCAGTCACCCTCTGCCCATGGTACGCCAAATACGCCGAAAAATCGACAGTGACGTTTGGGCGAGGATAAGTCGCCGTCGAGTTATATATCTCGAGGTTGAGGATCGCAAGTTTGGCGGGATACTTGGCATTTGGGTGGTCCCAATATCCGTACACTGAGAGTTGACCTGCAGAAGGGTCGCCATCCGCGGTGGTGATCGAGGATCCGTTGACTTGTCTACCCGGGAAGATGTTGACGGTCTGAAGTGACGTCGAGCCGCCGATGAGCTCCGAGACAAACAGGTATGCAGAGTACGCTGGGAACACTTGAATGGGTCCGTTAGCGTTGTCAACGGGGTACCTGCACGTGGAATAAGTACGTGCAAACACGCAAGTTGTTCTGATGCAAACCAGAGGTTGTACAAAGAAAGGCCACCGTGGTTCAGCTGCGTCGAGCTCTGTAATGCGAGAGGGCCTCCTTGATGGACGTATACACTATCCGCGATTATTGAACTACGTCCACGAGCTGCTGGAGTAGCCGAGATGCTTACCGTGAAACATTAATGGAGGCTGCGTAGAGCGTCGTATCGAGCTAGACGTCTCAGTGAATTTCCGAAAAACCTGTAAAATTAAGTAAAGGACATACCAGCCACATTGCCTGTCCAAAGGTGTTACTGACATTGTCTCTGCCTGAACATGATACCGAGTTGAATTCGCCTGACAAGGGATAATTATTGAGGGTCAATCCTGGAAAGAGGTCCTTACCAATCACGAAGCCCTCGGGGCCAAGCTGCGATCGAACTGCGTGAATGCGGGGCTGCCACAGATCCAGATACCTGAAAGAAATTTTTATTAAAGCAGGAGAGCGTAATAACTTGCCACTAACTCGGCAAGACGAGTGTGATTAACCTGGGCGAATATTCATCGACTTGATTCACGGTATGGACATGTCACGGTACGAACCAAGTTCGGCAATGTAGCCACTGCTGCTCTGGTAGGGTCACAGACCTAAACCTCAATTAATTCACAACCCGAGAATTCGATTGAAGTACTAACACTGTATTGATAAGTATGTTCACTGCATGTCTTGACAGTGTGTCCATCATCGGCACCAGCAGCAAGTGCACTGGCGCAATCAAATTGAGCATCCGCCTGAGGAGTGTTGTATGGCCAGAGGGGGTCGATTACTGTAGCTCCAACTTGGAATTCAGGATAGGAGATGTCAAGTGCCTTGGAAATGTTGACCGACCAAGGCTGTGGACAGAAAAACCCAGCTTGATCATGTATAACTACGAAAGGATGCTATGAGCTTACCTCCCAAATCGCCGTGTAGTTTTGTGCGTCAAGGTCGAGATAGTATTGATCAGGTTCGTTTCCAACTTGTACGAGGTACAAATGTCAACGCGGCGACGAGGGAGCTATAAGAAACTGACTTTCAAAGCGAGAGATGATGTCTGGTCCAAGACCTGCCCAGGCAGCCTCAGCCACACTCAATGCGCCTGTGTAGTTGAGGCTTTCCAAGTCCTGTCCGATATTGAAGCCGACCCATGACCAATTTCGTGACTTGACTCACCAGGGTCATGACAATTTGGGTCCCCTCTGGAAGGAGTTTGACAGAACTCCAAAACTGGGGACCAAGAGTCGTGTTGACGAGTGCTCCGTTCGCGTCGATGTAATTGTACAACGCGGCATCTTGGTTGGGGTCCCACCTCGTAGAGTCGGCTGTGATTCCACCGATACGTATCTGTGATGCGACACCTGCTCTCTCTTTGAGGTTCTGGAAAAGGTTTATCGATAACGTGTTGGGATATGAGACGTTTCCCAAGTATTCCTCGAAAAAGGCGGTTTCGATGCTGAAACTGGCAAGAGCTGGGTTCAGGGGTGGAGTCGTCCATTCGTCTGGGATCGCTGCTGGGCCATCGAGCGTTAACGATGACAAGCCCGTGTCCGTATCTCGAGCAACAAATGTGTGCCGCGCTGCAGCGAGTGCAGCAAACTGGAGAAGAACAGCCGAATTCCTCATGGTGGGTGATAAGACGAAAAAGATATCGCGATATTAAAGGCATCCAGTGTGTGGGATGAGACGCCGGACCGTGCAGCGACATCTCCCCACAACGGCCGGGTAAAGAGTCGAAAGAAGAGAGCACGGCTGCATGTGTGAGACGAAAAGTGGAGAACACGGGATCAGTCATTTGGCGTCAGAACGACACGGGAGGTATCCCACATGACATGGTGTTCACCGAAAGTTCCGTATCAGCGGAATGCTGTAGCGGGAGAAGGTGCAGTTTGGCGTCGCCTATAAAGGTTGCGTCCCACCGAGGTTTCGTCGAGGTTAAGAAAGATCAACATCATTAACACTAGTACACGGTACGACATGGACTCACGTGCTCTCGGCAACGTCGTTGATACGGTAGAGGCACTGGCCGCATCAGCTGGAGATTGATTGTCAAGGGCGGGTGGTTGCCAACGTGATGAGAGGTCGCGACCGTCGGTGGTTGATGTCGAAAAGACAGAAAGTGTCATGCTCCAGCGATGAATGAAAAGTCACGAGCACCGGTTCCGGATCATATGATATCCTCATCCCGACGTTCCGGACACATGTCCAACTGAGGTCTTGTCGATTCCGAGACAAGTAGGACAATAATTATTCCGGCCAATACCGCTCGCCGTATCACAGTGCGTACCTTGTGCATACCGTCATCCGTTTCACAATGCAGAAACATAAAGCGACACCTCCCGTGAAACTCTCTTCCACCCTCTCTTCCATACCTCAACTTCGTTTCCTTTCCCGATGGCTTTGGACGGAGTGAAAGTGGTCGAGGTACGCCAAGCGCCTTCGTTATCTGACGTATATCCATCAACTGGTTATTCAGTTCGCGGGATTGGCCCCAGCTCCGTTTGCCGGTCTTGTCCTTGCACACCACGGCGCCTCGGTCACTCGCATCGACAGACCGTCTTCCGCGCCCACCAACGACACCCTCTGCGAAGGAAAACGCTCGATCGTGCTCGATACAAAGAACCCAGCCGGACTAGCAGCCACCAAACGTCTCATCGCCCAAGCTGACGTCCTCATCGACGCATTCAGACCCGGTGTTCTCGAGCGACTCGGTCTGGGACCGGAGGTATTTCACGGCACGGAAGGAAAGAAGGGGTTGAATGATAAGCTGATCTACGCTCGGATCGCTGGGTGAGTCTATTAGTGTCTTCTATCCGGGACGAACCGCTTATGACTCATCACCTTGTCCAGATTCCCCCGAGAAGGTGAGTGAATCTCTCCACTAGGCCAAACATCCGGCTTATCGGAGTGTAGGCCCTTATGCCTCCATGGCTGGTATGTGCGCAACCGAGTACTTCGTGCCCGAGTGAACGACGACGTTGATGGTATCCTCCCAGGTCACGACATCAACTACATCGCTCTCAGCGGTGTGCTATCTGTACGACGCCAAAATTTCTCGACGAGTCTATCTCTACTGACTTTTACAAACCTAGATGCTACCAGGCACGAGCGAGAAGCCTAGCTTCCCCTTGAACCTTCTTGGCGACTTCGCCGGCGGCGGCCTTTTGTGTGCAACAGGCATTCTCTTGGCACTCATCGAACGCGGCAAGAGCGGACGTGGTCAAGTCGTCAACGCAGACATGGTAAGCCATCCACCACCTGCCCCTTTCTTCTCCTCACCGTCGTCTTAACCACAGGTCTCGGGCACCCGCTACGTCTCCTCCTTCCCCCTCCTCAACACCCACAACGCCTCTCCCTACTTTTCCGCACCACGCGGATCCAACATGCTCGACGGCGGGGCCCCCTTTTACGACGTCTACACATGCGCCGACGGGAAATGGATGAGTCTCGGCTGTCTCGAACCCCAATTCTTTGCCACCTTTATCGACCGATTCAACGCCGCCCTTCGCATCAACGGTATGAAAACCGAATGGACTCCAACCCGCGCCAAACAGTTCACCAAAGATGATTGGCCCAAGTTACGGAAATACATCCAGGACGGGTTCAAGGTACTCCCGAGAGATTATTGGGCAGAAGTGTTTCATGGTCGGTGACGTTTGATCTTGTCTGCTTTTGGATGCTCATCCCGGTCCATCCGTCGGTTTCCGTTTCGCTTCTAGATTCGGATGCGTGTGCGGTGCCAGTGTTGACGCCTGCGGAAGCTGCATCAATCGATCCGACGGGTTCGCCTGGTCCCGCTCCACATCCTCATCTGAGCAGAACGCCTGCTTTATCTCCGCACGCAGGGCCGCCCACGATTCTCAAACCTGGGACCCACAACGAAGCTATCCTCATCGAGTTAGGCTTCTCGGCAGAAGAGAGGGACGCACTAGTTCAAGCTGGCGCACTTGGCGAAGAAGCACAGGATAACTGGAAGGCGAGGGCGAAAGCCAAGTTATGAACGCAAAATTTAATTGATGCTGGATCCTAAATATTGATGACATCCGTGTGCTAGTTTACAAACATGTGTAATGTCCTCTTCGAAAGAAAGAAAAAGAGAAGAGAAAGAGTGTGGAAAGGAAATGTGTGCCATCGTCTAGATTGCTAATAGAATATCGTTTCATTGCGAGTCATAATTCCACAGGGACTGTGATGAGGATGAGTACTAGTGACGGTGTTAGTATTCGATGTAGATGATATGGATAATGATGGTGGTGATCGTGATACGAGAGAAAGGACTGATGTCGAGAAGAAAAATAAAGCGTCCTATAGGACCATGCCAATCTGCATCACGTCGGAACTCCGATTCGGCGTCTCAGATGCTGTATATTAAAATTCGGAGGGAGCACAGGCGCGATCTGATGTCGAACAAGCGACACCTGGGCCAAAAACTGACGGAGCTGGCTGCTATATGCTTCCGCGATCGCCGCCCAATCATCCCTGTACCCGCAATCCGTGAGGATAGCCGGCATATGACAACAGATGGCTTGCGTAGGGACGTATTGTTTCGCTTGGTTCAGTCCCCAGTGGAATTCGTTACTAAAGGATACCGCATTGGGGCCTTTGAAGCGGAGCAGCATGGTGGGCTTTCCGAGGACGTTTCTGCAAGTGATGAATTCCTGCAGGAGGAGCATCGTCGGCGAGGGTTCATTCACAGGGACACCAGCTACACCGACGGCCTGCCCCGTGTACCCCTGTGTATGTAGCGTGACGGTGCGCAGGCCAGGCCACATCGGTGGACACCCATATATCGCTGCTTGCTTGTCGCAATTAACGAGCAGCCTGATGAGATGCATGTTCTTGTCTACGCTGAGCACGAGCTCAGAGATGCAGGGTGTGGCACGGAGGAGATGTACGTCCATGTCGGGTCCGAATTCGCATCGGACGTAACGGAGCTTGGTGAGTGACTGGAAGGCATGCGGATAGGAGTGTGCGATGTACTTGTGGATGGACACAAGCGAGTGTGCTTTTACGTCCTCAAGAATGAGCATATCGATATTGGGTGCGGAGATGAGATCGAACAGACGGAGGCCGTTCGCGAGGACGCGTCCATTGACCACGAGTTCGCGAAGCGCAGGAAGGTGGATCGGAGATATGGGCGCTTGGGCGACGAGTTCCACGAATCCCCGAAGGTGGAGCACTTTTAAGGAAGGGCAGGCAGCTAATACCTGGTGAAAACCACTCCGGGGTATGGGAAACTGTGGGCCGGGGTAGACTGAAAACGAAAGCATCTCCGCGTCTGGATTGGGAAGTATGACGGGGACGTTGTCGAGACGCAGGTCCGTGAGTAACGGTGCGCCCTTTGTGAATATGTTTGTTACCGGGAGTGGCCCGTGCGTCAGCATGGTGCCTCTGCACATGACTCTCAGCCGCCTCAAGGAGGGTGCAGCCTCATCGCGGAATGCAAGCAGTAACGCGGAGAGTGTTTCCCTCGACACCGCATCTAGAACTAACTGTTGAAAACGACCCACGTGTGGCATCAGCACGGTCGACAGAGTGCGCTCCAGATTCGGGTACTTGGCCCATGGTCCTAAATATACTTGGAGAAGACTCCCCTCCGATCGTTTGAGGTATTCATTAAGTGATTCTTCCTTGTGCTCGAACGGGAAATGTATACAGGACCAGAGGCTGGGAGTAGAGAGTGCCACAGCTCGCCACTGGCTGCAAACATGCGAGAGACGGACTTCGACAGGAAGTTGACGGAGTAGACTGAGTACGCCGGTCCACTGAGGGTTTAGGTGGCGACATTCTTCGAATATCATGACGAGGACATCGGGTGGCAATCGAGCGACTGCAGCTTTGGCATTTTGAATACGCGCTGCGCGGGCTTGGAGATTTCGCATGACACGAACTAATTCGTCATGCGAGGCCTGGAGCCCACCGATTTGGGCGGTGAGTTGTTCCAGCTCGTCTTTCAGCCTTATGCCACAGGTGGCTTCGTCGTTGAGATAGCAGAGGGCCATAGTCGGATCTGCTGCTGTTCGATTTTGCTGAGTAAAGCTCAAGGGTCAGATTGACGGATGCGTACGATGGGGAGTGGCTAAGAGTTCGATTGGGACATGTTCCATTGCAAAGTTCTGTGTTAAAGGACAAGGCAAAGGAACTACAAGGCACGTTGGGAACACGTTTTTCAGGAGCCCGAGAGCACGCTTGCGATATGTTTGACAACTTACCAGGCTGCCTCGTTTGGAATGCTTCTGGGAGTATTATGGGGCACGGCAGGGCGATGCCACGGAAATTTCGACGCACTAGGCCAATGTGATGGATGAGAGAGAGAGAGAAAGGGCGAACATCTGCCTAGCACAGTGTGGATGGTGAAAGCTGATATATGTAGGTGGGTCTCCATTGTCTCTTTGGTGTCTGGTTATAGACATCATACCATGACAGTGGTTGTCGTCCAGACTCCACAACCTGTCGTTCGGAGTCCTCTTTTCACATTGCATATCGAGCTGAAATGCACTTAGGACACATACATAGAGCATCGACGACAGGTCCCCGCTGATGATAGTTACAATACGTGCCACCTCAATTCACGGAGTGGCATGTATGATCGTCGGAGGCCCTCTCGGTCCCGGCCCCCCCAGCCCCCAATCCTGAGCCTGCAACTTCCGATACACATGTGAACGATACTGCGATCCATAAAAGTTACCCGTGTACGCCCAATCAGGATCACAAGGCCGAAAGTCGGTCGAGTGCTGCGGAACAATTACCCGCATGTCCACGTGTAGATGCGACTTGACGAGAGCCGAACCGAATTGTTCTTGGAACGCACGTGCATTCGGGCCCTCGAGCTGTACCATGTCCAGTGGTTTGCCGACCGATCTCCGTTGCTGGACAACATCAAGCAGCATCGCCATCATGGGCGGTATTTCATCTTCCTCGTCTCCATCTGCATCATCCCTGTCTTGCATCCACGGTCGAGCCAGGTGGAGTGACAGCGTACGTAAATTTGGCCATAGGGGGACAGTCCCGTGTAATGAAGCTTGTTTATCACTATTGAGCAGGAGCCGCAGGAGCTGGGAGTGGTGGCCGATTGTCACGGAGAGGTGTGTCAGTTCCGAAGTCGCATAGGGAAGGTATATTTCCAGGTCATCATCCATATCACCCTCTATATAATGGAGGGCCCGCAGTCCCTGGAATTGCTCGGGACATATCCGCGTCATGAATTTGTGTATCGATGATAAAGCATGTCGCTTGACGGCAAATAGTGTGAACGAACGGATACCCGGAGTGGAGATATTGCGGAATACGTTGAAGCCATGAATCAAAGCATTTCCGTGGACGAGAAGCTCGCGGAGAGCGGGTAGCACCACAGGCACACTGCCCGGTTCCTCGTGGAACCCGCTCACAAAACCCTTGAGATGAAGTGTGGTGAGAGTGGATGCAAATGGCGTGATCATGCTTAGTAGATCACTCCTAGAAAGCGGGGCCCCTGGGCCAGGTAACGGATCGAAATGGAGTGTTGTTATGGAGGATTCTGGGAACGTGATTGGAATGGCGCTCAAGCGGGTATCCACAAGTAACGGTGCGCCGTGCCGGAAAAGCTTGAAGCGAGGGTAAGCCCCCTGTCCGCGGACGAGATCATGACTCGATATTTTCAGTCGACGAAGATGGGGTGCAGCAATGTCGACGAGGAGTCCAAGGACACTAAAGAGTTCCTGACGGTCCTCTGTGTCAAGAATCAATTCTCGAAACTGAGGTATTCGGGGAATGAGGAGGGTCGAGATGAGATCCATAGTTCCCTTATCGGAGAGCATTGGACCAATATGGATATCGAGGGGACACTGCTTGCATCGCTGAAAATACGTTTTGACAGCGATTTCCTTGTGAAGAATTGGGACTCGTATGGTTGTCCACAGAGATGGAGTACTGAGTGCCACCTGGCGCCAACGAGAGCAGACGTGAGAAAGCTGGACTTCTGTAGGGAGTGGTCTTCGAGGACCGGGCCATTGATTGAGGAGACACCTGCTCTCCTCGAAGATAATAGCGAGGACATCGGAGGGTAATCTGGATATCGGGAGGGTCTCGTTGTTGATTTGTGCGATGCGACTTTGGAGTGTAAGGATGGAATATTGGACGTGGAACGCTTCGTTGGTCAGAGTCTGCTTTCTCTCTTGGAGAGCAGCTATTTGTGCGGCGAGAGCGTTGACCTCCTCCTGAGCGATTGGGTGAAGGCGGAGAACAATTGGCTGCTGCATTTCTCTCTACAACGTTGATGTGAGCTGACGCCAGGTACAGCATAACTTTACTGACAAGACCGTCTTTCGAGGTCTGCTGAAAGTGCCGGACTCTTGATGAAGTATGAAGGGGGGATAGTTGGGAGAGAAATAACACTAAACTGGAGCGTACGAGATCAGGGCCGTTTGGGTGGATTCGCTCATGCAAAAGTTGCGAATGACCCGGAGCGCGCGAGTGCCACCCAAAGTGGAAGTACAACGGGTTCCGTGGGAATGACGCGAATGTTATTGGTTTGTTGGGACCACTAAGCTCTCAGGCAGGTAGACGGGAAAGTGTTCAATATCCCAGGACAAGTTACCTGTTGGAACTGGTAGATCCTTCTCTGTCGCTTCCAAGACATTGGGACGAATCGAACGGATTTTCGCAAGAGGTCCAGGTGTGTCATTTTACCTCGGATAAATTTATGCAGAGCTCATCGGTTACTGGCAGACCTGGGGAACCTCCGACTGACAGACTAATGTCAGACGTTAGAACGTGCAGGTCAGGTGTGGGCTCAACTCCGTTACTCCGATTCACTCCCAGGACTGTCTGAAACCTACATAGTGCGTGCTTCTCAGAAGGAGGTGAAAATACCCGGAACTAGAGCGGGTGAACCATTTGCTTCCCCGCAGAGCCATCATGTGGGGTGAGATAGCTCAAGATTATAACACACGTTATATTCTGCCGTGTCGTATTTACTCACATATAGCGGCCCACGCTGCATCTGATCCCTTTTCACACCTTTGTGTCATCACGTAAAGCCTCGTCGCATCGATCAACATCTAGTTGATCGTTGTAATCATCTTTGTGGCAATGGTGACCACCCTTGACACAGTACGGTGGTCTTGCGGAGCATCGCCGAAACCATCCGGGGATTCGTTACCATCTGCGTCTTTGACTGCGATCTCCGTGCAGAAGACAAGCAAAAGACCGAGGTATCCATGTCCCATCGCCCGGATATCGCCCTCGTCTTCATGAAATTACCCCGGACTCCATCCCTTCCCAATTGGACCCATCTTGGGCAAGCATCGATGTGATGAAGTGCTCGCCTGGCGAGCGCGTCATTCATCTCGATGCGGACACACTGGCGCGCAAGGACTTGAGAGACCTATGGAGCACCAACCTCAAAGGTCATCCCATCGCTAGTGCGCTAGGCGTGGTCATGCCGACGAGTCACGCTCGTGTCTCCCGGAGGGATACTTCAATCCAGGCACCTTATTGATCTACCTCGCCAAAATCCGATCCGCGTTCCCAGAGTTTGAAACACTGCTTCGAGATGAAGGTCCCACTCTATTGGGATCTGGACCCACTCCATGTTCATCTTAGAGGTGATTGGCTCTGATTAAATCTCACCTGGAATACACAGGCACTCGGGGCAGCTGCAGGATGGTATGACGTGGAAAGGGAGAAGCTCCTGTCGGAATAGCTCGAGGACCCAGCGACCGTTCATTTCGTCGGACCAGTGAGTCCGGTGCTCTCGATGGTGTTAGATCCCTTCGCGCAACCATACCTTACGAAGTCATGGGGGTGGACCATGTACATACGGATGCAAAGCAACTCGGGAAAAAAAACTTTGCACAAGTACGGGTTTACCTGAGTCGAATGTAATAGGCCACTCCTCCTACGGGTAGGAGCTAATCGTGTTATTGTGTAGTATGTTGCTACAAGCATTCTGCATCTCTATCTTATCTAGATCTCGCACAAAGTTACAGATAGGTCGGCGTTATCCACATGCTACTCGTGCTCCAAAAGGGGTTCCAGCTCAGAATTGGGATCACCTCCGTCACCGCGGAGCAGAAGACTGTCTTGTTGCTCTGCATCCCGTGCACTCGACGAGTTTGGCAGGCGAACAAACGCCAAAAGGAGAAACGCCGTCGAGGCACATCCGACGGCCGCCCAGAAGATGGCAGTCGGAAAGAAGGACACGGTGTTCGAAAAGATGGACCCAAAAACTAATGGACCGAAGAGACGACCGCTGTACACGACACCGATATGATGAGAATCTATTACGATCACGAGGACTTGAGAACCCACCCCACACCGTACGCCACACCTAATGCGCTGAGGAGACGGCCGGCGTCACCTTGACCCGATGCATTGGCGTAGAGCATCGTTGCCAAACTCTGGACAGCGGGGATGAACCCTTGCCCAAAGGTAGTTATCATGTAACACAGGGTAAAGATGAACCCTGTGGGAGCAAAAGCCATCAAAGCATAACCAGTAGCAATGACCAAAGTGGACACCCGAAGAAGGTGGAGGTCAAACGCCATGTCCCGCCTCACGCCCTCGGTGTGCTGCAGCTTGGCTAGTGCTGGCTTCAGTACGCCGACTATAGCTGATGAGTGCTTGAGTCATTGTTAACAAGTGGCCCAACCAAAGCGTCTTACCAGGGAGAATCACCGTGAGGAAAACAGCGGCCGAGAACCCAGATGCACTGATGAAGTAACCGAGCTGCTCAAGAAGTTAGCCATGCCGGGGAAACGAGGAAGTGAGTCGTACCTGCAATGACGACCACTTAAACGTATACAAACTATACTGAAATATATCTGCTGCAGATCCCTGTGGGTCTGCGTAAATCACGACGCTTTGTAGAATACCGAGCTAACGTTACCATAATGATGTTGATGAACACCGCAGCGAGAGCCAGTAAGGCCAAACTCCAGTCCTTCTTCCATTGAGAATTTGGCAAACGCTTTGGTGTCAGTACATGAAACGGGAGCGAATCCCAAAACGCCTTGGTAAACACCATAAGCCGCCGTCGGAAGGGGCCAGCGTGAGCGTCAGTTGCTGATGCTAGCGAATGCGCAAATCGACTACGCGCATGGATCATCGAAGCTTCACTGATGGACTCTGGCAATGCGAACCACGCAATACTAGCATATACGAAGTGCAGGATGGTCGCAGCGTAAAGCGCACTTATGACGCTACCAGTTCGCTCGTTAAGGAAACCGCCGATAATTGGGCCAATCGTCCCACCCGTGTGGAAAATGCCGACCAAAAAGGAAAAATTTCGAGAACTGGTAGAGTGTTGAACTCACTTATGGCACATCCCCTGCGAAAAAGTACGTACAGGTTGTGAGGTTCGGAGACATCGCGCATATATGTTGTTTCCGCCGCCGCGCTGGACGAAGGACCTAAGCGGAGACCGTGGTTATTATATAAAGCGGAAAAAAGGCGTTCGGACTTACTTCCCAAGATACCCTCCACGAGCGGGTTGATAATCAGGAACCAGTATCCCCCAGGAATCTTGCTGGGGAAGAAGAAGACCAACATTGTGATGAAATCGCCGACAAGCGGCGCAAACACCACCGTGCCTATGACACGTGTTCGGCCATAGCGATCCATAAACTGGCGCGAATCGTCCATATGAGAGGCGATAGGACAAAGTGAGTACCCACCCCACCCCACCAACCGGCCGTAAGTAATGACAAGACTCCAGCGATGATTGCGAAGACTAGCGATTGCACAATTAGTTCACAAGGAACGGCTATGTATGAATGGCAAACCACGTACTTGCATTAACCCTCGCGACCTCTGCCTGCACTCGTGGATCACCAGTACACGTTCCCGAGGAGTTGGAATAATGCTCCGTTACCTTGTGTACATCAATGCCATGAATACATTTGATCATGGATGAGAAACAGACCTGCAGACTCATTAGACGATCACTATAGTATTCTCGGCAAATGATTTCTGTGAATATTTCAACGCGGGGCCCAGACGCAATGGCGTATGAGAGAGAAGCGAGCGTTTTCATGGACAAGATCCTGTTACAACATATGATGGTGATTCAACGGACATAACATAGGTCCTACCATGTAATGCTTGGCCTCTTGAACCATGGTCGTTGGGCCTGTCTGTCTGGTTCCTCATTGACAAGTTGTGTGTGAGGGCGAAGTTGGCTAAGGGACTGCTGCTCAGGCTCCTGATCACCGTGGATAGTAATCATGATGGAAGACAGAAGAAAGGTGGATTTGGGTAAACTTACAGCAGCATGGGTGTGGCACAGGCCTGATGGCAGCAGGTGCTAAGGATACGTGGTTGGTAATCAGATACGTACGTTTCGGTGCATGTGCGAAGCCCAACACTGTACCGTGAGACTTTCACGACACAGGTGGTTTGGTATGACCCTTTTCCTGCGTGTTCGCTTATCAGCTATCCCCTGTTATCTGTATCTAGCCTTTGCAGCGTAACAGGGATGTTGTACTCGAATCAATATCCGCAGTGCGCCGCCAGACTAGGACTAAGTAGTGGCAGGCTCTGTGCCTGGATAACTAATATAAGATACAGGCACGGCGTCCGCATAAACTTGCACTGTCATTCTCAGCCTCCAATTCCGACCTCAGTATGTGCGTCGCTGAGTGCTGAATTTTTTTATCGTGTTTCTAATATTATACCATAGTGTATGCAATGCACGTTGATCTTGTAGCGGATGATCAGTTCCACCCCATACGCTCGTTGAACAGCCTTCAATATCTCTGTCCCTGTGCGCCGTCGTCTCCCTCTAGCCCTTCCAAGCCGTTTTCTCCAACATGCCCCACCAACCCTTTGCGTATGGGTGTCCTGGTGTGCCGGCGCAACCTCATGGTTTGGCAAGGAATGGTTGCAAGTGAGGATGCTAGCATGGATACCATGCTCGAGTAAACTGGTCCAGTGAAATGGATGATCGCCGGATCGTCCAGTTCTTCCAAAGGCAGCTTCCGTCTTTCTGGGTCAGGCCACTTCGCCACCGTGCCGATTCCGCGCGCATTCCACGTGAGGCTTAATCGGTTTAAAGTGAGCGTTGCGCGGGTCCTGATCCCAATATAGAGCATCCTTCAAAATCTCGTAACAGAATGTTTCGAGCTCTGGACACGTGCCGCAGCCTATCGGCTATCACCAAAACCTGACGAGTGCAATTGATGGGCCTGGTGCGAACCTTAACGAGGCCGAGCAGTAGAACACCTGAACTGAACTACGGTCCCCGTGGTCGGTGTTCCACAGCTCTCTCGGGTCTTGGCGCACCAACGTGTCTGCATCCAAATAGGGAACACGTTCCACCGACAGGTGCTTCAACATGTCGACAATTACCCAAGCTGGGCTGAAATTGGAGGCGAGGGAGTTTGGAGGCATATCTATGAAGGGGAGGGTAACATCGGTACGTTTCGGAATGAATTCTTCAAATTTCCGCTTGTCTTCTGTGCGAAGACTGCCATCGGAGATGTAGAGAGTATCGGACCCTTGGACGTTCTCTGCGATACCGCGTAGAGTTACCGCAGCTGGTATGGCATATCCTGAGTCAAAGGCGAGTGCGATGTTGGTGCTGCCGCCGAGTGCTCATCGTTGCTATAGAAGCCAATTTGTATGGTCAACCGCATTGGCCCTGATTATCAGTTCGGTTTATCATCGCCGTCTTCCGGGGGCGGCCTCTAGCGTATACTTGTTTTTTGCGGGTGACCCCGAGTCTAATCTAACAACTGAATGGCGAAGAAAAAGCGGCTTGAAGTTACGAACTCGATGGAACCGCGCGTATCTAATCTAAAAACTTGAGTACATAAAAAAGTGCAATATGTACTACAAGGCGCTTAGATAGCGGGGGATCCATACCGGTACGTAGATTTTCCACTCGGGATCATAAGTACTACTAATATGTAGTGCAAGTTTACTTACAACGCCGTCGGCGGAGATAGCCATTATGGCAGGTGAGAAACGTCTCCAAGCCCCCGCGTAGGCTCACGAAAGCCTTCGGAAACGCAACGTAACAACTGCTTTACAACTGCTTTCTCTGATAGGCCGCCTACAGTGGAAAGGGGAAGGTGCGGCTCATATGTAAATTAAGTCGTAAGAATGCCTCCTATGTATCATACCAATCTACAACTTGAAAGCGTCATAACCGGGGTTACGACCTGGGATTTGGCCGCCGAGGTTGGAACAGGTCAGAGTTAATGTTATCGTTCCGCAAAGTTGTACTCGCGGGGGTTCCGGTGTGACCTCGTATATAGCGACCTATACCAGCACTATTCCACTTTATTGCCCACTTCTGCCTCATCAGGTAAAGCCTTTGTCGCATCGAACATACTCGGTTGACCGTACAAATCAGCTTCTGTAGCAACGATGAGCACTCGTCTCGGTGATGCCATTGGCAGCAGTATCAACATCGCACTCGCCTTTGACTCGGGATATGCCATGCCAGCTGCGGTAACTCTACGCAGTATCGCAGAGAACGTCCAAGGGCCCGTTACTCTCTACGTCTTCGGTGGTGGTCTCCGCACAGAAGACAAGCAGAACATTAAAGAATCCATTCCGAAACGCACTGACTCGATGTTACCCTCCTCTTCATGGATATGCCCCCAAACTCCCTCGCCTCCAATTTGGGTCCAGCTTGGGCAAGGGTCGACATGATGAAGCACCTGCCGGTAGAGCGTGCTCTCTATTTAGATGCAGACACGTTAGTGCGCAAAGATCTGAGAGAGCTGTGGAACACCGACCTCGAGGGTCATGCTCTTGCCGGCGCGCCCGACATTTGGATCCCTATGGGACATGAGTATGTCCCCGGGGACCGTACTTCAATTCAGGTGTTCTACTGCTCGACCTCGTCAATGTTCGCACCACATTTCCAAAGCTCGAAGCACTCTGTTACGAGATGAAGGATGCTCCATATTGGGATCAGGACCCGCTCAACGTTCACTTTGGAGGTGACCGGGTATGGTTAAGCCTCATGTGGAATGCGCACGGAATGGGGACAGTTGCGACGTGGCCTGATCCACAGAGAGAGAAGCTCCCTTTGAAACAACTGGACGATCCGGCGATCATCCATTTCGCTGGAACAGTTCATCCGAACATGGTATCCGTGCTATGTCCCGACTTGCAATCATTGCCAGACCACGGGGTTATGCAGGCGCACCATACGCAAAGGATTGGTGGGACATGTTGGAGAGAACGGCTTGGAGGGGCTGGAGGGAGACGACGGAGTACAAGGAAATGCGTAAACAGACCAGGACAAAGATATGGAAAGCTGGGGGTGAAGCGTTCAACGAGCGTATAGGGTGGAACTGATCCACCACTGCAGAAGGTCGATGTGTACTGCACACTCTGTAGCAACAACGAGCACTTGGCTCCATGGTACCACCAGCGATAGGATAAACATCGCACTCGCCTTTGATTCGGGATACGCCACGCCGCAGCGGTGACTCCGTGCAATATTGCAAAAAACATCCAGGGCCTCTTTTCCCTTTATGTCCCCGACTGCATTCTCCGAGAAGAAGACCAGTAGAAGCTTATTAAAGCATCGTTGCCTTATTGATCGGATATTATCCTTATCTTCGTCGACTTATCTCCAGACCCCATCGTGTCTAAGTTGGGCCGCGTGCTGGCGCCGCCGCCGCCGCCGCCTGATGCTAGTGCTCCCGATGGGCTGCGCAGGTGTTCGTAGGAGAGACTGCTTCAATTTAGGGGTGTTACCAACCGTCCTCGCAAAAATCCGCATTACCTCTAGGGAACTAGAAGAACTCTGCTACGAGCTGAAGAACACCATGCTCTACGACCGAGATCCACTCAACATTCACTTTGCTGGCTGCCTCACATGAAATGCGCAGGGACCCGAGACGTGCAAGAAATTCGCCACAATCCGCGATTGTGCTGGTTCCCTACGTACAACCCTGCACTGCCAAACCGTGGGGTTGTGCGTGTACACTGGGACAAAGAGTGGTGGAAAATGGTAGAGAAACCTGCCTGGAAATGTTGCAAGGAGACGACCGAGTGCAAATAAAATCGTGAGCA
Organism: Boletus vinaceobasis; assembly: GCA_038092335.1. Taxonomy (NCBI): domain Eukaryota; kingdom Fungi; phylum Basidiomycota; class Agaricomycetes; order Boletales; family Boletaceae; genus Boletus; species Boletus vinaceobasis. Next base: position 45,801 of record JBBPQE010000067.1, read on the forward strand.
AACCAGGACGGAGGCTTTTTGGAAGTGAGTGATTTGGACTGAACGATGGGGATGAAACTTACAATATTCTCACGCACCAAGTCGAACGTCGACTTCAATACGTCCAATTGACGTGGTCAATGTACCTTACGCCTCGGAGTGAATTCAAGAGACATCCTTCGTGAAGGTGTGCAGGAGATGTCACACGAAAGACACAAGGTAGGTCGAACGACGGCAGCTGGTTACGCTCATTCTTCTACTTCGTCTCGGAACCGATATTGTCCTCATTTGATCAATTGTTGTGGGGGTTCAACACACTGGTACGTTGGGATGGCATCGGTACCGTTTGTTTCAAGCTCGCAGCAGACAGGCTGGTCGCCAGCTTGACTAGGCGACAACAATGATCCACTAGTAAAATGTGTTGACAGTCTTCTAATTAGGATACGCTAGATCTGAGAGCGAATCCTTTCCCTCGACTCTATCCACTTGCCAAAATCCTCCTTTGCAATACTCAATACTTTCGCCCGAGCTTGCTCACGCGTATTCTTGTAGTCAATCGTCTCCTTCCAACCTCTCCAAGTGGTTTTATCCAACGTTTCCCACCAATCCTTTTCATACGGGTGTCCTGGGGCACCCATATAACCCCATGGTTTCGCCGTGACTGGTTGCTGGAAGATATCTAGAACGGCGCCCATCGAGGGATGAACAGGTCCAGTGAAATGGACAATCGCGGGGCCGTCCACCTCTCCTAAACAGATCTTCTCCTGATAAACACCAGCCCATCTCGCGTACGTCCCGAGACCTTGCGCATTCCAGGTGAGGTTCAACGATACCCAGTCATCTTTAAACTGAGCGTTGAGTGGATCTTGATCATGAAATCTGGAACCCTTGAGTTCGTAGCAGTGTGTTTCGAGTTCCGGGAATGCGGTGCGAGTCCTCGCGATGTCCATCAATAGCACACCTGGATTGAAGTACCCGTCCCGGCGGACGCCCCGGTGTCGACCTATGTCTGGCACGGCAGCAAGAGGGTGACCTTTCAGGTCGGTGTTCCACAGCTGTCTCAAGTCTTTGCGTACCAGAACGTCCGCATCTAGATAGATAGCGCGCTCGACCGGCAAGTATTTCATTACGTCGACCCTTGCCCAGGGTGTGCCCAATTTGGAAGCAATGGCGTTCGGAGGCAGGCCTATGAAAAGGAGGGTGATATCCGGGCGTATGGACAAGGATGTCTCGATCTTTTGTCTGTCTTCCGCAACAAGACCGCAGTCAACAAGATAGAGTGCGATGTCCCCTTGGACGTTTTCTGCGATACTGCGCAGAGTCACCGCAGCTGGCATGGCATATCTCGAGTCGATGGTGAGAACGATGTTTATCCTACCGCTGATAGTATCATTGTGCTGAATAGTGCCCATCGTTGCTACAGACACGATGATTGCGATGGTTAGCCTGCTAATGCTGATCTGTCTGATGAGAACTGATTTACCTGACACGATGGTGGGCTGTCCAGGGTCAAGGTGCGGTATGGGCTCCGTACTGTGAGAGCGGAAGCATCTGCTATGGTTCCTGGCTCAATATCCGATGTTCGCTTCCACATGTTTCGAAAAGACGAAGGTTTGGGCAAGAAGGAATTAGTGGGGATCGATGTCAACCTACGTAAGATAGTCCCCTTGATATCGTGCGGGCTCGAAGTCACCAAACGGTCATCTCCGCAGTCTTCCAATTTAGATCTTGCAGTACAATCAAATTTCTCCAAGGATCCACGAATGGCCCTCCATGTTTGATGAGATTTTTGTGATACCGCGGCTTTCTATACAGGGCTGGCACTAAACTCTATGTAGAGACCAATGCCATACATTACAACCACCTTTTCTCCATGCCAGTGGCCGCTCCCTGTTTTATTATGTAGAGCCGTGGGCCTGCTTACAATCATGACAGACGTCCTACCCGAAATATCACCGTGACTATCCCACATATTCGAGGGTGCTGTCGGTCTAACCCCTCCCATCACCCACCACACCTGTACACGCATCAGGTAAAGTGCCACTAAAGCTGATCATACTCAACTGACCGTTGGCGCGACTGTACAGCAACGATGTCTATGAACACCCAACTCGACAATAATGTCAGCGACGGTAGTGTAATCATCACACTTACCTTTGACTCGGGATACACCGTGCCAGCTGCGGTGACTCTGCGTAGTGTCGCCGAACATGTTCGGGGCTGTATCACAATTTACATCATCGATTGCGGCCTCGGCGCAGAAGACAAAGAGAAGATCGAAACGTCCTTGCTCATACGCCCCGATATCACCCTCTTCTTCATGGATTTGCCTCTGAATTCCATAGCCTCGAATTTGGGTCCTGCTTGGGCAAGGATCGATATGATGAAATGCCTACCCGCCGAGCGCGTTATTTATCTCGATGCGGACGTCTTGGTGCGCAGGGACTTGAGAGAACTGTGGAACACCGACCTCGGTGGTCACGCTATTGCTGCGGCGCCTGACCTATGGTGCCCTATGGGACACGATCGTGTCCCCCGAGGAGAATATTTTAATTCGGGCGTGCTGCTGCTGGACCTCGTAAAGATTCGCTCTACGCTTCCAGCGCTCGAAACGCTCTGTTACAAGATGAAGGACGCGGTATTTTGGGATCAGGACCCGCTCAACGTTCACTTTAGAGGTGACCGGGCATGGCTAAGCCTCACGTGGAATGCGCACGGAATTGGGACAGTTGCGACGTGGCCTGATCCAGAGAGAGAGAAGCTCCCGTTGGAACAGCTGAACGATCCGGCGATCGTTCACTTCACTGGACCAGTTCATCCTTTCGTATCAGGTTTACTGCATCCATACTTGCAGCCGACTCAAGCCAAACCATGGGGATTTGCTGGTGCGCCGGGAAACCCCTACGAAAAGGAGTGGTGGGAGATGTTAGAGAAAACTGTATGGAAAGGGATGAGGGAGACGAAAGAGTACAGGGAAACATGTAAAAAGGCCAGGATGAGGGCATGGAATATAGCGGAGGAAGAATTCAACAGGAAGGTCGACTCGTTGTGGTAGTCTCGAACTGAAGTGGGCCTCACCAATGATAGTGTTTACGTTTATTTGACCCCAAGTGGCAACTTGCGGCTCCTTTTCAGTTTCACGTGAAACCCGTCCCAAAGCATATGAAGGCACGTTACGGGTAGAACGGGACTGTCTCTGTACTTTGTGCTGTAACCCGTACCATCCACTCGCACAGATGGCAGCAACCGCGCTCAAACAATTCACTCTCGAAGATGTCGCACAGGTACGCACCTCCCCGTGCTTCCCTCCACCTCGTCTAACCGTCCACAGCACAACACACCAGATGATCTCGTGCGTGTGTCAGCCCAAGCACTTTTGTCTGACTCACATTTCTTTTAGTGGGTTGTGATCGATGCCAAGGTCTATAACCTCTCCCGTTTCAAAGATCTTCATCCTGGAGGTATCGCAGTCTTGCTCGACGAGGAAGTCGGTCCGTATTGCCCGAGTTCAACTCCTGCTGTTCCCATCTCAAGTATTCTCTTCAGCCGGTCAAGATGTTACAGAGGCATTTTACGGGCTTCATCGTCATGAAGTGTTGGAACGCCCCCAGTACAAGCGCCTTCAGATCGGTACAATTGAAGGAGAGAAGAGTGTCATTTATGACCGCGTAGTCGGAGACATCAGCCAAGTTCCCTACGCCGAGCCTACCTGGTTGACTCCCGGTTATTTCAGCCCGTACTTTTCTGACGTAAGAAATACCTCCGACCCGTCTCCTCAGAAATTGGCAAACATTTGCAGAACCACCGCGAGTTCCAAAAGGCAGTCAGACGATTCGTTGATGAAGTAATGTATGATGACGCTCAGGTAGCCGATAATCCACTTTTTCGCCTCGCTGGCTGATTTTTGGTGTTTAGGATCGCGAAGAAGACGGTAAACGACCAAGCCAATTTGTTTTCGACAAAATGGCGTAAGTGACACTTCTCTGTTGCCGCGACCGCCAAACGACGGACACAATACAATAGCGAGTTGAATATGCATGCTATGCGCCTGGGACCCGGGAAACACTTAAAGGGTCGAACTCTCATGGACGGCCTCGTCAAACCAGAACAAGTCAGTTTCGGAACAATCCCATTTCTTGACATTGACTTAAACGCCTACTACTTCTTAGTTTGACTATTTCCATGAGGTGTGCATCCTCGCGTCACAATTCCAATCTCCCTTTCACACACCCCTCGCATAGCTCATCATTACTCAAGAACTTGTCCGATGTGGTGCACGAGGATATGGTGATGGTGAGTCTTCAGAATGCCTTTCACGCCCATATACGTATCCTTTTTTTTCAGGCATACTCGGAGGCAAAGTCATAGGTCTCCCTCCTGTGCTGAACTTTGGTTCCGATGACCTTAAAGCAAAAGTCATACCTGGAGTCCTGTCTGGAAAAAAGTTCATCTGTCTTGCTATCTCGGAAGCAATGGCTGGCAGTGACGTCATGGGTCTCCAGACTAGTGCGAAACTAAGTGCAGACGGAAAGGAGTGGATAATCAACGGGTCAAAGAAGTGGATCACGAATGCTACGTAAGTGACGACCGCTGAGTGACTACGACTTCTATTCATTGCATTTTCAATGCCAGATTTGCCGACTAGTAAGCTTTCTGGCTATAGTTCCTATCTACTTTGATCTCATCACTTCATGTAGCTTCACAGTAGGTTGCAAGACAGATGTAAGTCTTAGCAACCAAGTTTGACTATTCCCCTTGACATATTTCGGATAGGATGGCCTCACAGTCATATTGGTTGAGCGCGGCCCGGGCGTGGAGACGCGGCAAATCAAGACGAGTTACTCCACCACCGCAGGAACTGCTTATATTACGTTTGACAATGTGCATGTACCTGTCGGCAACACACTAGGTGAAGTCGGCGGCGGAATTTTCGTTATCCTCAGGTACGTTTCCGCCGTGTTTTGGATGTCGATTGAACATCAACAGTGAACCTTCCAAACAGTAACTTCAACCATGAGCGATGGGTAATGTGCTGTAGCTCAGCAAGAAGTCAACGGTTGATCATCGAGGAATGCTTGAAATGGGCTTCTCAGCGCAAGGCGTTTGGAAAACCACTCATCTCCCAGCCCGTTATTCGTTCCAAGATTGCTGGTATGATCGCTCGCACGGAGAGTGTTCAAAGCTGGTTAGAAAATATCACGTATCAGATGACGCATATGGTTAGCCATGCTTGACGCTCATGCACACGGTGTAACTCACGGGTCGTCCTGCAGACGTACAAGCAGCAAGCACAGAAACTAGCAGGGTAAGGAAACACTGTTCCTCTGTCAGGGGCTGTGACTCATCTACACGATAAGACCGATCGGGTTCCTGAAGACCTATAGTACGCAGTGTGCCCAGGAGACTGCACGGGACGCCGTTCAGATATTCGGTGGTCGTGGTATCACCAGGACTGGCATGGGCAGATTCATCGAACACGTGAGTTGCATTCCCATTGTCGTTCGTTCGTTATCGAAACAACCCCGTATTTTTTCGCAGTACTACCGAACAGTTACGTTCGACGCGCTCCTTGGAGGAGGTGAGTCGAGACATATTCTCCGTCGGTCTCCGTAATTGACATGAGCACGCGATCAACGCAGCCGAAGACGTCCTAGCAGATTTGGGTGTAAGACAAGCAATGCGATCGATGCCAAAGAATGCACGGTTGTGAAGGGGATCTTGGATCTAGGGAAAGAAGGATCTGTAAGCATTGTTTATCCGGATGCATTTTCTTTTCGTAAATTGCACACGTTTTGAATGCTTGCCGATTCATACCCACGAGGTCACGGATACAAAATTAAGCATTTGGTCAAAGCGCGAATTCACAGGGCAGTCACATCAGTGATGCCTATCTAAAATGCTGATCAGAGTGGGAGCCAAGGAAGCTCGGAGTCAGAATGTGCAAAGTGTTCTGTCCCCAAGTGTTATCGTTCGAGTCTTACCGCCCCGCTTCATATCTCTTGCCTCTCAAATCATGCATTGAAAGGTTCGGAACCCCGACAGGATACGATCAATTACATGTCAAGTCTCTCACATATGTATGACATGTGCCGTCCCTTTCCCTTCAATCACCTACCTCACGCTCTCGCGTCATCAGGTAAGGGCCCCGCTCCAAAGTTTGATCTAATACCAGGTTGAGCGTCGTGATCATCAGTTGGTAGCAAAGATGAGCGTTCCTAGGGTGCTGAGGAATCCATACAAGAAGGATTGGTGGGACCGTGTAGGGGGCTGGGGGGAGGGGGAGTCGTTCCTCTAGTTCAATGACTCTCATGATGTTGTGATGTCGCTTTTCTGGTGTGAATTGATGTAACGATCAAACAGAAAACAGCCGTAGGCGACTGTGACAAACGTGTGTTCCACGGTGCGTCATACGACGAACGAGGCGGGAGAGAGAGAAGAAAAACATTGCATTCGTTCAATACTCATACATATACAGTCTACTACCTTGGACAACAACTATCGAAAACGTGACACATGTGAGAGGCGTTCACACTTGATTTACGAGGGGGGAATGGTACGAGGAAGAAGACATCGACCGACCGAGTACCATGCATCATCCAAGAAACACATCCGACGTCAAGACGGAAGACAGAAGAACAAGATCAGCAGGAGTGACAATAGCAAGGGAGGGTGGGAGACGAATACAAGTTGACATAACATAGTCACCGGACATAGGCAGCGTAAGAGAGGGACCAGAGGAAAGGCTGTGAATATATGCAATGCAGTCATGGTGGTGATGGTGGGGAGAGGGAGTTTCAATATGACGCGCCGTACTGCAGCGACTCGTACAATGCATAGTCGTTAGTATGCATCACCGAATTCCTTGCTGTGTTTAGTTGGTTAACCCAGTGGAAACCTAAAACAGAGAGATGTAAGTCAACACTAGCCACAATGAAGACCGAAGCACAGCAAATAAAGAGCCGGAGGAAGAGGAGGGCTTACCTGGCACGGTCGTATCCTGCCAAACGGGATCTGACAAGAACGATATCGAATCCAAAAGTTCTTGATCCACCGGCATCGCAGCACCCTGATAAATGTCGGTTGTATTGAGCCCCAGGCCGAGGTCGGCCGTGGATGGTGATTGCCCACGCGAGTTGTCCTCGAGGGGTACGAACGGCTGTGCGGGGGAGGACGACTCGGAAAAGCCCGATGGCGATGAGAATTCGGGACCAAATCCATAGGTGTGTAGTGACGAGGGGGACAATGACCCATTCGCTTCTTTCCCCTTGCCTGAGGTAACTTTTGATCGTGAGCTGATACGCCGTAGGTGCATGGATCTGGAGATGGGGGAGAGCGTAGCTGGCTTGACAGTTTGGGCTGCAAGCAGCCCGGCGAGGAAACGCGAAAATAGCTTCGGCCCATGTTTATCATCGACAAAGACCTCAGGCGCGCCCAGCAGGTCAACAGCTTCTTGGACGAGCGTGCGAATTTCTTGTCGCCGTTCGTACGTAAAGTATTGCGAATACTTGGGTTGGAGGAGCTGCGAGACCACCTGGTGTTAGTGGAACATTTTTCCGGGGAAGATTAACTCTCACCTTGACGAGGAAAGCACCAGCGAACGTGACGAATACGAGCTGAGCATCCGGCGCGTGCCGGAGCAGAATTTCTAAGGAAGTGTGTAAGGGTCTATGTCACATTAAGCTTGGGCGAGGGACCTACTCCTCTCCGACGTGGGGAACAGTCTGCGAACAAAAGCATTCACGATATCAGAGGCAGCGTCCAAGCACTGGTAAGAAACCATCAACCCGGGGTGACGTCGGAAGGATAACATGTACCCACGCGCATAATGAAGGTATTCTCGTCCAATTGGCCTCCTCTTGCATGCTTCAGACCCGTTGACAACGCGACTAAACGCGCGTACGCATAAGCCATTCTGAGCAGCTCCGACCGGAATTCCCACATCTCCGTTTTCTCTTCCTCGAATTCATCCAGACGTCTGAACCAACGCTCGCCGAGTTGCCTCAGCGCATCATCGGTATCACTCGCAAGTTGAGCAACGTTCAAGGTCTGAATGCCTTCAGAAACAACATCCCAAATCTAACAGAACAAGGTACCTTACCTTGTCGAGCCCGATTGGATGACTGGGGTCACCATAGATCTTCATCGTGAAACTAGAAATCAATCTCAACTCCGCGTTGTACCCGCAAAGATGGATATCAAAGCCCTTGATGTTGTAGGGTGACGATCTCCACCAATCTTCTGAATGAAGGGCAAAGTAATCCGTGTCTGGGATGATCGGGCGCTTTCCGTACTGACTCCCGGTCGAACGATCCAAGTTGAAGCAGTTCATCCAGATTCGTTGCCGGCTCAAGAGAATGCGAGCATTCTGTTCATTAAGAGGCTTCGTGGTGACTGGGCGATTCAAGTTGATGTCTTGTGCAACCCTGGACTTGAATCAGAGACCAGGGACATCGATTGGAAGAAAGGCCACCGTACCTTATTGCCACGCCAAGATAGATCCAGCTCCTTTCTTCGTCCCATCGTTTTGCTGGAATGGGGTAGAGTTGCATAAGAAGATAAGCTGCGGACATCTCCTCATTCTTAGTTCCAGATATGAGCGCAGTACCAGCAGCAAGCTGGCCGTACTGCATCAGTTGCTGGTAAAGGTCTGGTCGGGGTCCATAGAACCTGGAAGCGATGCCGCATACTTGATCATCGTCAGCTTCAGAAGACCAGTGCATCGGTAATAGATTCTTACTGATTGTGAACAAGAACGGGCTCCGCATAGCCACATACTGAGGGGTGTGAAGGGCAGGGTCAAGTAAGTTGGCCGACGGATTCATCTTCTCGAAGTAGCTAAGGAGATGTCGATACAAATGCCGTCCCCAGTGGATGCGAACTTACATGGTAAACAACTTGTCCACTTCTTTAATTGAGACTATCCCGCGAGCCAAGATATGAGGCAGTTGCACGCCAGTAGTGGATGGATTCGAACGTTTGGGATCAGGTCCTGGGCCTAATGAAATTTGGGTCAGAGTCGGAGCGCCAAAGGAAGGCACTCAACCAATACATACTAGGCCGAAAGAAGTCAGCGCTTGCAACGCCTACAGCCTCTGACGACTCAGGCTCGACGCTCTTCTCTCTTGCGTTCCTCCTGATGGCAAGGGCAGCCATCAGGCCATATGGGGTATCTTCTCCGGGGAGCATCTTGAGTTGAGTCGTTTGGGCCGCTTGCCTCTTCGTTGTGGAGCTCGCAGGTGAACATACGTCCCTGCTTGTCTCATCCTCAGCAGTAGTATAACCAGACTCATCATCCGAATATTCTTCCGCCGCGGCGCCCTCGTCGCTAAGATAGGGGTCGTCTATATCTATAGGATCTCCTGCGGGAATTAAGCCACCGAATTCTCGGATGGATACGCGTGCCTTGGCAATCCAGTCCTGCATTTCTGCATTTGGAACCACTGACTCGGAGTTTGATTCCATAGGTGAATGCATGCTCGAACCCGGGGAACGCGGGGATTGCGCCGCAGTAGGGTGATTCAACGCCTCGACTTTCGCCATCAGTTCTTGGATTTGCTTGGCTTGTTCACGAATTTGGTTGAGCAGGTGCTCGCGTTTTCTAATAGGGGTGCGCATCAGCCACGCGGTACGAGATGGACGGAACCTGCGTACGGTGGGGTGCGACGAGGCTTGCGGCCGGGTATGACACATTCCTGACCTGCACTTGTACAGCGCTTGCAAGTGTCGCTGTTGTTTCTAAATTCACAGCGGACCTAGCAGAGACATGAGATGCTGGCTTCATCGTGGATGACAATCTACCTTTAAACTTTTGCACCGAGCGCATGCTCCCATGCTGTAATTGGAAGACCGTAAGCTGGTATCGCAGAGAATGCCAAGCGGAATCCACTGACGGTTTTGGCCTAGTAGACTCTGGTTCTTGAGTATCCTGCTGTTCGCCCTGGGTATCATCGTAATCGGTACTTGGCTTGGGTCTCTTCGGATTTGAGGGAGAATCTGGTTGCGGGCGCAAGGATGTTTCACTAAAATAATGAGCTTGTAACTCGGATGGTCGAGTGGGAAGTGGAAGAGCAGTAGGAAATTGCATGGGGCCAGCAGGAGGATAGGAACGAGGCGTCGGGTGGTTGGTCATGGCGGGGTTAGGATTAGGAGAGCCCTCGGGCGTACGACTGGGTTCGAGACCTGCGCCAAATTGGCTGGCTTGATATTTCGCATGGTTGGGTTCCAGGATATTCAAGCTCGGCTGGTTGTAGACTGGGGAAACATGGGCAGAATGGGAGGGTGCGCCAAAGGAGGATAGAGACGTGTCTAAAGTGAGACTGGCATCTGCGTCAAGAGAGTGGAAGGAAGGTGTCCGCATCGGCGGCTGCGCGAACCCAGAGGACGTTCCAAAAGGCACTGCTGATGGATACGAGCCATATCTGCTCTGCGTGACAGGTATATTGAGCGACGAGTGGGAGTTTTGACGCTGGTGAAGGAAACGAGTGCTTTGAGTGGCTTCGAGGGGATAAGGATGTTCTTCGAGCTGGAGGGGTTGGTTGAAGGCGAATTGAGGTTGATCCCACACATTTTGACCACCCATATACTGGGCTTGAGCCGACATGTCAAGGTGAGAGCGAAACAAGACGCGATGCGCAGAGTGGATGGAGAAATACGTGTGATCAGCCCATCAAGGCCGGGGGTAACTCGCGGGAATGGCTTGAGTCGACGGATCGAGTGAGACGAAGACCCTACGGGATTGGAAGAGCCTGTCCAATTATAGTGACCAAAAACGGTCCGGCTGCTGTTACTAGCCGTGCTGGTGGTGATCACCCCGCGTTGTGTAACTCGGGGGTTTGTTGCAGACCAGTTCGAGAAGACAAGAAACTCACTGGGCAGTGTCCGTTGCAGTGTACATTCCCTTCCCTTTTCGTGTCCTCGTCCAGGGCTGTCCACCTCATGTCCCACTGGAAGTCCTGTCGAATTGCGCCACTCAGTGGTGCAGGTTCGCCCAATTTGTCTCGCCGCATCTCAGGCTGAACCTCTTGCGCAGGCCCGTTTCCATATTGCATTAAGTTGACACACACAGGCTGTGTCGGTGTCTTGATTGCAATCGGCTAGCTTCGTCGTCTGCAATCCTTCACGCGGTGACCTTGTGACATTGTCTGGGACTCTCTTGAAGAAGGTACGCAAACTATCGTTTCGATCGTCTTTTTCAGAGGGACCTAGTCGGACGCCAGGGTCATTCTTGGGGTGTGTCTGGCTTCGCATATTCTCATGCCTTGCAGGTTGGAACATCTCGGGGAATGCCAGTATCGTTTGAACAACCTCTGTGGAGCTTTGGGTCCCCCCTGGCCGGTCTGTTCTTTTCGACTATCTCCGACTCTCCCCCCCGCCTTGGAAATTCGGCGCGAAATCCGTGCATGGAAAAGTCTACCGCCAGCACACTTGGTTTGTACTTGCCCACAGAGAGCCTCGCCGCCATCTCTTACTCGGACTCGCGACGCCATCACCTCCTCAGACATCCGCATGCAAGCGCAATCAACTACGGCACAGCTAATCAAAGTTGCAGATCGGCCTTCCCAGAACCACACTCAGAATTCGCGAGAGGCGACCACTAATCATCTTCCTGATTCCGTGCAGAATGTTTCTAGCACTGGTTCAAGAGACTTTGGACGTGACGCCACCTCCCCTGTACTGTCTATCTCGGGCTTGGCTGATGTGCATCACACGTGCGGTGCTTGGCTCCGGCGGCGACGCGTAAATATTTTAAGGTGTCGCATCTCTTCCTATAATCGTCATCTGAAAAAATAAATTGTGGGCCGCATGTTGTTGTCGGCTTTCATCCTAGAGAGCGGCAGAAGAAATCGTAGTGTGGCAATTACGTCCCCTCTACGTCTTCTGCATCCTAAATAACAAGCTACACGGGTAGAATCGACGTGACGACAATGCGAGGATAGACTATCACGAATGCTTTGTGTACCCCCTGCTTCGTGGTCGTGCCTAGATAATTACACTCTACGTCGCGCTGCCGAAAATCTGGTATCGCCGACAGATGCTAGGTCCAATTTCGTCATATTGAGCTTTTGTGTGGCAGGACGTATAGAACTCAGGCTATACGATAATCAGCCCTGGAAGTAAATGCAGAGAAGAGAATCTCACTAATGACGCCAATAATGAGCCTCCAAACCAAACGGCGTAGCTAAGTGAGAGAGAAAACAATGAGCCTCTCGGTTTCACAGCGGTAATTATGGCTTTTACCGTTGGCGCTTGTGTGAAATGACTTCGACCTCAACCCCAGAGGACTGGAACGCCAAGCATCAGTATGGTTTCGGCGAATTACCGCGTGGACCTAACCTTTTGGGTACTGCCGCTAGAAACTACGCTAGCTTCGAGCCGGCGGTCAACTAATTGTCTAAGGTCCCGTTTGAGACGCTGGCCAAAATGCTGGAACATCGTGGAACCACCCGATAGCACGATATTCTGTCCACGGGGTCAGGAAACGATCTCAACAGGTGGGTGGTGCTTACCTTGTACAACCCGCGGCGAACATCAATGGGCGATGCCTGAATCACATCGTCAACAATTTCGGGTATTGGGGTCAAAAAGTCGGACGAATAGATTTCTGGATTGAAGAAGATTTCAGGAGCAAGGAAACGCTCATATCCGACATCGATGGAATATTTCTAGATGGGGGTCCAATCAGCTGAGGCAGTATACTCGTTCACCATGAACTTACCTTTCCGGTGACACTGTGTTCGCCGTCGTACCTCTCGAAGTATTTGTACGGCTCGGCATCGTACTTTCTGAACTCCTTGACGATGTCTTGGCAAACGTAACTGTAATCTTCCTTCACCTTCGAGGCAAGTCTCAACTGATCTTCCGGGGCTACCGCAGTCATTTCACCGCGCTCTCGCAGAAGGTTGAGCACGAATTGTGTGATGTCGCGACCGGCAATAGGAATATGTTTTATCGCACTTCCAATCACGTAGCCTTCCGCACAAGGAATTACGTGGGTGACACCATCACCGGAGTCAATGACAGTGCCGGTTAATGTTCTGTCTGTGACTCTGTTCGACGACCACGATGCGGCAAGCGCTAGCACTGCTTGCACAGCGATGTAGAGGCCTTTGATGTTAAATGACTCGAAGAAGATTTCGGCTGTTTGTTCTCTGTTCTCTGGGGGATTGAGGGGCGGCTCGGTCTGATGGTGCTAGATCATTACCATATCTCTACTGTGATTGCAGACGACTGACCAAAAGGAAGTAATGATCCTCAGGCTCTGCGCGCAGATACTTGAAGATCGTTTGCTCCCAGTAACGTTCCATATGATCCCAATTGTCAATCATACCGTGGCGAATGGGGTAGTGCACGCCATAGCCAGGTGTCTTTGCGTTCGCCAACGCTTCATCTCCGATGAAGAAATCAAGGTCTTCGATACCTCGTTTCGATGCAAGGTTGCCGGGCTTTGCTGGGATCGGAGGTCCCCCACGCGTGGGTTGAGTAGCAGGACCACGTGTGGCTATCGCGGTCGGAAATACACTGCATTAGGGTCAGTTGGGTCAAACCGCAGTAATCCAAACGCGGGGCTCACAATGAGGGATCGGAGTTGCCCGCGAAACTGAGACAGTGCGTCAACATCGATGTTGACTTTCATAAGTTAGAGTGCATACCCTATCTTTGAGTAACCAGTACCATTATCGCAGATGATTGGCGCGAGCAGCGACATCGTTGTGTTGTGTTATCCAATCTCTGGAAACGGAGTTGCTGAGAAACGGTTTTATTTGGTCTAGTGTGGCAAAGGCTTTGGATCCTAATACAGATAAACAACGGACCTCACCACCGCCGTCCGACCAACTTTGTGGGTAAAAACATGGCCTTGAAATACCGTTTTCCCCTCGTGCGTTTTCGGTCATGTTTTGTCCAGCTTAGCTGGGCAGCATTCCTGATTCACAGCTTCTGGAAGTCCACAATCATCTTGCCCCCCGCTGTTTCCATGAGGAACACGCTTTGCATTGCCTGAGGGTGAGATCTCGTTTGAAACGATATCATACGCTCCTTGGTTCTGTCATGCAGATCTGAGGCGTGTCCACAGCAGGAAAGGCGGTCCAAGTTAGAATTCTCCGCCACTCTTTAAATTCTGAACAGACACCAGCGGTTTTGTTCAACCTCGCCTCTCGCCAGCGCAAGAATGACCCCTATCAACATACTTTTGACAGGTTCGACTGGTATGTTTACTAAACATCCCCAGGAGCACTGATGCTACACAATGTCACTCTATTAATGATAGGATAACCCATCGGTGGTTCGGTCCTTTCAGCCCTCCGCCACCCAAGATTGGACGAATTCAACATCGCCGTTCTCGTTCGTTCTGAAGTAAAGTCACACCAATGATGGATTCACACGACGACTCCACCATAACCTTGCATCCCGAGCCGATGTTGTGATTGCATGCTCGCACCATTCCATATCTCGCTTTCTTGGCCACCATTCAAATGGATGTTCGTAGGCAAATGCCAAGAACCTGAATGCCGCAAAAACTATACTCAGCGGATGAAGGCAGCGCCATTAGGATCTCCCCTATTTTGGTTCACACCGTCAGCATTGTTCCCCTTTTCACCTGTTCCACGAGCTCATCATTCCACGCATAGTCAGGCACAGGTGTGGCATAAAATATGTATTATCTTCAACTGTTTCAGAGTACAATTGCTCCAGCCGTGCTCATCGACGATGCTCGAGGCAACTTTGCCTCTGATACAGTATATTTCAGATCTCAACCGACTGGAGTCCTTGCCGCGCACTCAACCCCACAGGAAGGTTGTTATTGCAATAACAGCCACTAGCGGGGAAGGTGCGATCTGTCAATTGCCGATGTTGAATCCCCAAATCTAAAATTATTTAGAAAATGTCAAAGACACGCATTGTTCTTCCTGGTTTGGTCTGTGGTATCGCCCAGACCTGCCTCGTTTCTCTTGGAATCCAGAACCCGCGTTCCCAACAGATTTCAGCCATTATAAATGCGGGTATCGATCGGCGCCAGGGCGGTGTGGTCGGAAAAGGCATGAACGTCTGGTCGCACGTACATATCGACGATCTTGTGTGTTTGTATATGCACATATTCGATGCTGCTATCAACTCGTGCCGTCCCTATGTGGGTCGCATCGGCATGTATTTCGCGGAGAATGGAGAAAGCGAAGCCGGGGAGATCTTCCAGGCGGTAGCAAAGGAGCTCAGCGCTCGAGGCTGCGGCGGGATTCAGCCAGCGGTCTTCGCGCAGGCAGAGATGGAGAGATACGCATTCGTAAGTCATTCAACCCCTGACGCACAACTTTTGACTAAACTAGGCTTCAGACTCGAATGATGGGTGCAGATGCCCGTGCCAATGGGGAGCGAGCTGGGTCGATTGGGTGGAAGCCGGTGCATGGTGCGCGATCTGTGTGGGAGAGCATTCGAGACGAAGTGGCAGTGTCGATGGGAACAATGGAAGCAAATCTTTAGTAGACCCCAATATACTTGGCGATTCCGATTCCCCGAGGAGGTAGACCGGTGGAGTCGGTAGGACTAGCGATGTCGATGAGTATTATCTTTCTGTCCTTGGTAACGCGGCACTAACCGAGCCTGGAAAGCTGTCCTATGAGATCAATTAATTCCTATTCTCGTTTTGGGGTCAGCCTCTACTCCCGCCATAAGACCATCTTAGATTCACGACCTCTGCTTCCGACTCTCTCACTCATGTTCGGACCCACCGCACTGTAACCAAACGTGACCTTGACCAAGTCCATCGTCCACTCGCTTTACTTCACATTCCTTTTTCGTGGTGATCAGTCATTCTAACAAAGCCGCTCGCACTCAGGCACAAATTCTATGGCGCCGCACATTTTTCGCCGTCAAGAAAACTTGGCGACTACCAATAACATCGCAGACGGTTTAATCGCTGGCTTTATCTGCATTGTTTTATTACTATCTCTACTATGTTTCCTCCGTTTCCATCGATCCGAAGGTAACAAGAAACGAAACGGAGAATGGAGTGTTACGTCCTTCCATTGTATCACTGGTGGAGTACGACCAACGATGACAGAAGCCAACCCTTTATCGACCAGGTAAATTTTTGATCATTCCGATTTCGCTGCGCCCTAATCTGCTCCCCAAGTATACCTCCCTTTAGCCGGTGCGAACTTACGGCGTCGATCGCGATGCCTGAAAAATCCATCACTCGCAAGCCGTCTTCCCGTGGCCTTACCGGCAAGACAGTCGTTTCATCCAAGCTCGAATCCTCCCCTACTTCCGCATTATTCCGCCACCGCCCACCGTCGAACGCCTCCTTCGGTGCACCTCGCCCGCGCCCCCTGTCGATCCTTAACCCAGCCCGTTCCCGACAAAGCAGATCCTCTTCTGGATCCCCTACTTATGCCCAGTATTCCTTCCCGAGTTCTCGGTCACCCTCTACCATCTCCACGTCTGTCACGCAGGTAGAACCTGTACATCAACTTTTCGACCCTGTCCTCCCCGACGAGCTATCTCCCCTTCGATATGGCGAGCACCTTGTAGTGCTCCGGTCTTTCGATGACGGTTGGTGCCTCGTCGCTAGAGACAGATCACGCTCTTCTCGTGCTTCCCGTCTTTCCGCTATGATGAAGAGTAACGGTGATAACGTAGACATCGGGCTCGTACCCGCATGGGTATTCGTCAAGCCAACCAAGAGTATCACCGTCACGCGGCCTTTCCGCACCGCGAGCGCCAACGCGCTCAATCTTGGCCAAACCCCACCCCCTGCCTATGCAAGAGGTACCATCGTTTCTTGGTCCAACTTTGCGTGATGTCTCTTTAGTGCTTATTTATAACTATTTCATCTATTTTGTGCACTGGTTGTATCGCGGGCTGCGCAGTGCTCGGCTTGCTTGTTACTTTCCTGCTCGTGTCTTGTTCATCTCACTTTCGGTTTCGTATTTTTCGTCAAGATCATGTAACTGTAACCTTTTCCCGAATGTTCTGACACAGACAAGTCCCCGAGAGCCTGCCTGAGATAAGTAGCAGGTGTCCATCACACCCGCCATGGTAACGACTCGGGACCTGATGGGCCAATAGTAGTCCATAACCTGACATTTAACATTTAATTATTATGTAATCGTGTTCACAGTCACAATTACTGTGGCGGAGATTCGGAGTTTAAATGTAGGCTTTCAAAATCATTGTCCGCGCTTTGCCAGAGTCCATAAGCTCTATGTTGATCATCTTGTTTCATGTGTGCGCTACATCCCTTTTGTTGTCCCCAGGCGTACTCATTGCGATAGGCTCGAAGAAACTATGAGATATCAACGTTAACATCTACACCTCTTGCTGTGCACTCAACAGAGAGGTTGATATTGCAATAGCAAACGCCAGTGAGTGAAGACGCGATCTGGCAATTTTTGATGCTGAATCCCAAACTTTGGAGCTGTTTAGAATCTCGTTCTTCCTCCTTTGGCCTATGGTGTTATCGCCCAGACGGGGTCGCTTTGTTTCTCTAGGAAGCGTCCTCAAATGATTCCGCCCATTATAACTGCGGGTTCCGATCGGTGACAGGGCGGCATGATCCGAAAAAGGCATGAAACGTTTGGTGTTGGGTACATATCGAAGATCTATATGCACATCTTGGGTGCTGCTATCAATACTTGCCGTCTCTATGTGGGTCGGCGCATCAGCATCTATTTTTCAGAGAATGGAAAAAGCGAGGCTGGGGATACCTTCCACGCGACGACGCAGGGGCTCAGCGCTCGAGGATGAGTGGTTCAACGATCTCCACCCAAAGTAGAGATGGTGAGATACAGATTCGTAAGTCGTTGAAGATCTGACGATCGACTCTAGACTAGACTGGGGTTCAAACTCAAATGATGGGTGCTAAAGCCCGCGCCATGGGAGAGTGCGCTAGGTCAATTGAATAGAAGCCGGTGAATGGTACGCAATCCGACTTTCGAAACGAGGCAGCGGCGCTGAAGGGCACAAAGGAAATAGATAAATATTTTTGAAAGAATCATATATTTGGATCCCGAGGCAGTAGATGACGTGCACAGGGATCGTCTTGATTCTTACCTCGGTAATGTACAGCCTGGCAGCAACCGAGTCCATCATGATTAAAGCATCTGTTTCTATTCTCATTCGAGGCTTGTTTTTACTCCCGCTATAAGATCGTCTGCACGAATTTTGCCTCCCATTCCCCTACTCATGTACTAGGACTCCGCTGGTAACTGAACCTGCCAACCGATTGCGCTTTCCACTCTCTTTAATTCCACGCTCCTTTTCGCGTCGACACGATCAGCCATTCGTTCCAATAAACCGATGGCGCCGCATATCCTTCCCCGTCAAGAGAACCCTGCGGTTACCAAGAAATACATCACGGTTGGCTTAATCGCTGGTTCTGTCTGTTTTGTTGTATTACTAGGCCTACTATGTCTCCTCTGCATCCGTCGATCCAAAGCGAACAAGAAACGGATCGCAGAACGGAATGCTGCATCTTTCCGTGTCAGGGGTGTAGTACGACCATTGATGATGGCAGAAACCGATTCTTTATCAGCAAAGTAAATTTCAATCATTCCAGTTCCGCCATGCTCTAATCTACTTCTCAAGGATACCCCCTGGGCCCTTGGACCAGTATGGGCTTACGGCGTCGATCGTCGCGCCCGAAAAATCGACTTGCAAGCCGTTTTCTCATGGCTTATTCGACAAGGCAGTCACTTTGTCTCAGCTCGACCCTTCCCCTACTTCCTCCACAATATCTCTCCACCGTGCACTGTCGAACACCTCCGGTGCACCTTGTCCATCCCCCATGCCGATCCGTAACCCATCATGTTCCCGACACAGCAGATCGTCTTCCGGATTCACCACTTATGCCCAATATTCCCTCCCTCCTGGATTAAATGTTCGCCCACCATCCACCATCTCCACGTCTTCCTCACAAGCGAGGCCTGTACGTCAACTTTTCGAGCCCGCCCTCCCCGACGAGCTAGCTCTCGTCCGATACGGCGAGCACGTCAGAGTGCTCCGATCTTTCGACGATGGTTGGTGCCTCGTCGCCCGAGACACGTCACGCTCCTCCCGTACCTCCCGTCTTTCCGCTATGATGAAGACCAACGGTGATAACCTCGACGTTGGGCTCGTGCCTACATGGGTATTCGTTGCTGGTACACGTCCTTTCCGCGTCCAGAGCATCAACGCGCTCCGAGATATGGGTCGAGATCCCGCCTACGCTAGAGATCTCATCGTTTCCGGGTCCAATTTTGCGTGACGTGTGTCTTTTTTCCACTAGTTATTTATTGTGCCTTGTACGGTTTAAATTTATTTTATCGCGGGATGTGGATGTGTCCCGCAGAGTTTACTTGTTACTTTCCGGGTATTGTGATTTTTTCTTTGTTCCCTTTTCTTTTTTTTTCTCCTGCAAGAGGACTTGCGCGTGCGCGAATAGGCACCACTGATCTCAGGAGATTGCAATTTGTATACCTGTGCCATCTTGCTGAATATACTATAGTACCCCCAGATATGTAGCTGTCCCCCAAAGTTCCGCAAAGTGCATACGTTGCCCAGAGACCATACACCCGAGATTATGGCAACGATTTGGGCTAGAAGTCTACCTTAAGACCAGGTGTGTCATGACGGGGCGTCTCCAGATCTGGTGATGTCTCCCATTTTGATTGTTGGACTTGGATCTGATATTAAAAATTTCCGACTTCGAGGGTCCCGAGTAAACGTAACAAATCCGAAAATCCGCGGTAACGGCGTCCTAATGTGCTGGCACCAGCCTAGAGGAAATAAGAACGCTACCCTCCAAAACAGCTGACCGGTCTAGATCACGCCAGGATGTATAGTCCCCTTGTTCCACGTTTAGGTGCGTTTAGGAACCCCCGTCTGAAGAACTCGGTGAACGACTTCGTTCCGCGCAGGTGCATTTCAGCTCCATGTTTTTGCTCAGCTTCGTTTCTCCAGTGCACGCCCGTTCTTCCCAAGTAGGGGATATTTGGTCTGTCTGGCGGCACGCAGGCTTATCAGGGTCCCTATAAGCGGGGGCGGGCAGACTGCATCAGATATGGTAGGTGGCGTAACTTCGCGCCCCGCTTACCTGCACGGCGACATCGCACATGAGCCGACGACTCTGGAGGTCAAAACAACCGAGTCGAACGACTTGAAACAGGAGAACCCTGGATGCCGTTTCCAACGTCTAGACAGGCTTCGGTTCTGCTTCGGTCCCGTCCGGACGCGCGTGTCAGAGACGATGCATCGACGAGAGTTGGAACAAGGTGCGATACTGACGCCGTGTTTTGGATGAGATACTATGGGCGCAGTCGAGTCGACAGCCTATCCAGATCGCTCTAAAGCACTCCGGATTCTATTCCCCAACATTTAGACAGGTTTCGGTCCGAGTTACTCGTGCCGTGTACCTGGTTACCGTCGAGTGTTATGTAGGACCAACGGAGCCCTCTTCTCTATGACATTCTTGACGCCGTTTGCGTCAAAGTGGTTTTTTGTACCGCCTCTTGAGCTACCTTGCTTATTTGCCGGAGCGGCCATCGGCGGTGATTGCTGTGACAATGTCGACATTTGGCCTGCACCCGCATAGGTATTCGTCAGGCTACTCAAAGGCATCGCTGTCGCACGACCTTTGCACAGTACGAGTGTCGACACACCCCATCGCGGGCTGCGCAGCGCTGAGTCCAACCTAATAAACCAGGCTGCACATGCGCCGGACGATGTAGCACACAAAACGGTTCGGGTAGCACCCATAAACGCACCTAAACATGGAACAAGGGGGGTACCCGTCGAGCCCCACTGCCAGCACGACACCCACATCAGTCAGCTTTGGCAGAGAGGAATAGTCTGGGGATCACTCACACTGGCATCACCAAGACATTGGTCCGTCTTGCCCGCACCACGAGCACACACCAAGGTTCCTGTAAGCCTCGCGCGGCGGACAGATCGTATCAGACGCGAACCGTAACGATACGTATAACTGCACAGGCTTCTTTCACAGGACCTGATGAGTCTCCAAGTCAAACAAGTTTGAGCAACGTGAGACAGCTGAGCCGTTTGCGCTGGCTTCCTGTGCCTTCGCTTATTTGTACAGGCGACCATTTGAGAATGATTTTCTCGCGGATAATGGTCGAGGAAAATCAGTTGGAGGGGGTAGAAAGAAGACCGCTATTAGAATTCCACCCAAAATCCTCGGTCGGACAGGTTCCGCACGCGTGGTGTATCCTTTGTAGACACCCGAATCAGACCGAAGGTAACAAGCAAGCTAGCCATGTACAGGCACTACAGACATCGATTCCGTGGTGATGTTTCATAATGTGCATCGTATGTGTCTTTCCATCAGCTATTAAAATTCGTAGGGATTCAACCTTCTGATACATTTGGGTTGCGGTCGGATCCACGCATCTGGGTCATACTCGATATTAGTCCACGTCCTACCAGCAAAGCTCTCCGTCACCATGGTTCGGAAGTCGAAACTGGTCAGTCCCTCAGGATGTGACGGGGAAGGTAGCCTGGGACCCGGGCCCTTCCCCATCCAAGGAAAACCGACGGGCTACGTAGGCAAGTAACACATCTCCTGTCGACCGTTTATAAGTCGTGATATAAAAACACGAGGTCCACATGACGCGCAATCGACGCACCTCGGGACCACACCTAGGATTACACTTCACCCACACGTTCCAGTCGAGCCATCCCATCAGCCGGTTCAGGTCATCTGCCCAAGTAGTCCAAGGGTCACTTATTTCGGTAATCTCCAGGGACTCCTTTGTGTTTAGCAACGGGTCGATGCCTGTATAGACACCCGCTGCCCACATCTTCGTCACTACCCTTCAAATCTCTCGGCTGGTGGCTCGTACAGCTTGAAGAAGCAATTTCTCTGAATCGGTCATGGAGTCCAACTCGGACTCCATGGAGTACGTATGTGTCGCGGCACACAGCTTGTATATGGGAATTGTCCAGTCCAGATCACCCTTGTCTGATCGGTCGGTCGGTGTGGCCGAGAAAAGGAGGTATGGTGTCAACATGATTCTGAGCTGAGTTTGAGTTTTGTTGGCGAGATCGAGGATTTCGTCCGTGCCTGTTACTGACGAGTTCAGGAGATAGCGTGTTAGTTCGAGCCGTTGTGCGTATCGGTCAACTATGACCTGGATCAGTGTTTTCCAGTCGATTCCGCTCGGTGCACCCTCTGGTCTGATCGGGGCTGCCTCCAGCCTTGACTTTACGGCCAATAAATCTTCGCTGGATATATTTCGCACACGATGGTCCCACCTTTCCTGACCGGCTCGAATGGCAACCAACGAAGGCGCGAGTTGGGTGTCATAGAAGGAGACCAATCCAGCTAGATCCAATTGGACACGCGTCTCTCCAGGGAACCGATTGTGCCAAGAACCGATGTTCATGACCTCAAACGAAACGGGCGACACTGTCCGAAGCCATCTCAGTATTTCTCCAGCAAGAGACTCAGTTGACAATGACTCACACACCGGTGGTGGATTGGCCATTTGACTTACTAGATTCTCGAAAGAAACCACGCGGACGCCAGAGGTGAAGTCACAAAGAATGACCTCACTGAAGCATGTTAAGGAGAGCTAAGGCAGGCGAATGATTGCTCACAAATCCATTTCCATCCTGAAATGTATTTAATGCAGGAAGATATCGGAGACAGTTGGCAGCACTGCTGCCGTCAAAATATATGACTTTGAGGGGTCGAGTGGTCGCGAGCGTGAGATGCCAGCATCCTTGTTGGATATGATCGGACCCATATATGCAGAAGAAATACGAATGTTCAGGATCTGTAGCAACCCATTCGGGACCTGTCGGTAGTTCTTCATGATGCGTCCCGTGGTAGAGAAGTGTTCCTGCCGGAATGCTTCCCGGTATGATGTTATGGCCTGGAGGACAATAGATTAGAGGAAATTCCCAGAAAGTGCACGGATCGCTTACCATTTCTCATTCGCGTGTTTGGCCAATGCTGGAGCAGCGAATGAACCGTCTCGAAGACGAGGCGGCATTAGGGTTTGGAAGCTCATCGAGGGTCCATTGTGCAATATCCTTATCGCCCAGAATAGCTGCAGGGTGGTGTTCAGGCTGCCAATGGTGACCAGAGCTCAATGGCACCTGAATAGCGAGCACCCGGGCGAGAATTGTTGCGACAAGACTGAAATGAGTTGCTCGCAGCATCGCAGGAGTGGCTGGGAACAACAAGGGGATAGTTAAGCCGCTGGTAGTGTAGCCTGCTGTGGCTCGTAAATATAATAACAGATAAGCGCCGTGCAGTGAAACCTGTTTGGCACAGAACGATAAGAGCAGAAACACACCTGCTTCGCTTACGGACCTGGGACAGGATGAAGTCGGAAACAGCTGTCTCGTTCGACAAGAGAATATTCACCCTGCTCAACGTCCCTCCCAATGGATGCTGCAGGTATGCTCCCAATTCGATTCGATTCGGAACGACATGAATGCCACCTCGCTGGAAGGTACGGGCGTCAGTTGCATCGGCGTGTTCGCACGCAGTAATTCGTGTACTTTGAGCTCGGCCCTCGGGGCTTCGTTTCTGTAGTGACAAAGATCCCACGAGAGGTATGCCTGCGGTTCAAAAGACTATCTCGTTGGAGAGACTGAATATTTGAACAGAATACGATTGGTCCGCGTCCTTTACTCTGCACCAACGCCAGACATCAGCAAATTAGAGTGTTGCTTATCACACTTTATTTGCTTTTTTTACACTTATCAGACCTGAAATAATACCGGCAAGAGTAATAAGCACGATAAGCGCGTTTAAGTAATTATCCTGGCATGTCGG
>JBBPQE010000068.1:0-69050 GCA_038092335.1 Boletus vinaceobasis
CTATGCCTGGGCCCGGGGGAACCCCAGGTCCGCTTGTGAGTATCCCGGAGGGTATCATGCCAGGCCCGCCACTCGCGGTAGACAGTACGCCCGGGACGCCAGGACCTGTTGGTGGGACGACACCTGGGCCTGCGAGGCGGGGAGAGTACCCTAGCGAGGGCATACCCAACTTCGGGAGCGCCGGTGAAGGTTTGCGTGGGAGTGGAAAGGGCCCAGCGGATGACGAGGAAGATGGAAGAGGTAGGTTCATCGCAGATACCGAAGGTGAGCCCGTTGGAACGGATGTAGGGGGTGCACGGGGAGGTGAAGTCGTCAGCGGCCGGGGTAACTGCGACAACCCATTTGGAGCTGGGTTTGAAAAACGGTGCGGCACAGGAGTATGGAAGCGCTCAGGTGGGAGTGAGAATGGAGCTGATGGAACGCTCGAGCTTGCAGGGCCTGGCTCGCCTGAACCGGGGGTCCAGCCGTGTCGGGGGGAAGATGCTGCGGAGGAGATGGTGTGATGCGATGGTGCGAGGACAAAGGGTGTCGCAATTGGTCGGTCGCGTTCCCTTTCCCTCTCTCGTTCCCTTTCCCTTTCCCGTTCATCATAATTGTGTGAGGGTGGAGGTGGGTGGGTAGAAGGAGGTCTACTTCCAGGCATGCTGCTCCCACCGAGTTTCGTCTCGTCCCTCTTCCAATGCGGCTTAGAGGAAGGGTTCGCAGACAGATTGATGATCTCCATCGTCTGTACTCCTAGTGCAGGGCCAGAGCCTTGGGGAAGCGGGGAAGCTCCGTCAGGGCCGGACGAGCTTGCGCCAGAATGGTGGTGGTGTACGACGTGATGGTGGTGTCTGTGGTGGTGATGCTGCCCTACATGGTGATGTGGTGGCACGTGTGATGTTCCATGTTGGTGTTGGGTATGCTGGTGCGGATGCTGTCCATGAGAATGGTGATGTTGAGGGTGTTGGGAATGTTGATGAGAATGGGACTGGTTTGCGTGTACTGGGGGCGGTTGATGAGGTTGGACAGGGTGTTGTTGCAGCTGGTGATTATGCGAGTGCAAATGGGGATGTTGGTGTAAATGACGGTGGGCGGGCGTTGGGACAACTGATTGGACTTGGGGTCTCTCTCTCTCCCTGTCGCGTTCATTCCTCTCAACCCGTTCCTTCTCTTCTCTGCGCCGCGCGTCCCCAATACTCCAGTCCGTGCCTCCAGCAGGCTTAGAACCCCAAGCAGGATATCCGGGTCCTATGTTAGGGCCGAATTCCCTTTCTCGCTCTCGCAGCTCTCTCTCGCGCTGGGCCGCCAGTTCCCGATCGCGTGGGGTGAGTTCTCGCTCCCGTATTTCACGATCCCGCTGGATCATTTCCCGTTCTCTCTCCCTCTGGAGTTCTCGCTCTCGCTCCACGAAACCGGAGGGACGTTGGATTCGCGCTCCTCCAGGCCCGACGACGGGGGTGCTCGTCGTGCCTCCGGGGCCGATCACGATACTCGCTCCCCCTACACCTGAAGCAAGGGGATATCCTGTCGGACCTGTCCCAATGGAGGGAGGCCCCTGAAATACGCCCATCGCCGGCTGTGAGAACGATGGCCCGTCAGCATTCGCGATGCCCGGCCCTGGTATACTCCCAGGTCCAACAATGGCGTTCAGTGTGTTTTGAGACGGTGCAGAGGACGGTACAGGTGGTGCAAGTGGACCAATTCCAATTCCAGCTCCAGACCCACCAAGTGCGAGTGGCGGTCCTCCGATTTGAGTAACACCATTGCCAGGAGCGATGCCAGGACCTGAACCTGGTGGGTAGGTCTCCGCGAGGCCTCCGATCCCCAGTCCGTTCACTCCGAATCCTGGGTTTGATGTAGGACCTCCGAAGCCCACGCCTGCGGGACCAAACCCGGATGTTGTACTGTTATAGCCAACACCGACGCCCATCGGGGGACCAAATCCCATCCCAAACCCATATCCCATTCTCCGGTGCTGAAAGAGAAACTCAAGATCGGCTGCTATGACATGGGGAGAGAGTGTTGGAAGGTCGGGGTAGGCCGTTGTTCCACCTACAGTCACAAATCAAGTCAATCACACTGATTCATAGCTCACAAGAGGTTGACATACTTAATCCATCAAGCCCCGGGTAAACGCCGAGACCTTTTGCATAGGATAACTTCTTGTTTGCCGCAAGATGCGAGAGGTGGGATGGAAGAGGGAAGGTGTTTGCAATTTGCCGGAGGGTAGGTGCGGGTGGGGGATTGAGTATTGCATTAGGAATACGCCGAACTAAAGACAAGTCAGTTCGCCAACAGACTCCAGGATTCACGTAAACACACCTGCCGCAGGTCGCTCGACCGTCCTCCTCTCCCTCTCAAGTTTGCGTCTCTTTCTGTTTGTCTCGGCGATCATCTCAGTTTGAAGTTCGGTGCGAGCAATCTGTGGATGGTAACAGGGGAATTAGCAAAGTGCATATATGCGCGCGAAAACAAGGGAAGATGAAAGTCACGCTTGAACATGTCAAAGATCCACAAGTGTTTTGCTATATCTATACTCACATCCCAGCCATCCCAACACCAAGTCTCTTCTTCGCGTCTCTTCCTCGTAACTGCCTCGATTTCATATGTCCTCTTCTTTGACGCGAGCATCAATCGTTTGTCGCGTCGTTTTGTGAGTTCGCTTTGCAGGTGGTGGAGTTCCGGGTGGGTACCTGATATGATATATATGAACAAGCTCAGAGTAATACGAGAACAATGCGTACTGACCGTCCCAGACCAAAGCTTCCTCCCATGCCAAGCCCTCCATTTTTTCTACATAGACCCTCTCTCTCAATAGCGCGAACTTGAGTTCGATCATTGCCAGGACGTCGAGCGCCTCTGCTCTGTGAGCAGGTTGGAGATCAGGGTCCTCGTCCTCCGGCTCCGGTTCGGGTTCAGGTTCTGCGAGTGGAGTGGGAGAGGGGGGCTGTGAGGGCTCCTCCAGTTGTGCGTCTTCGTCTTCGTCTCCATCGGCTTCTACGTCGCCATTTGCAGCGGGATGGTGATCGTCGTCATCAAGAGCGTCTGGACCATGGACTTGGTAGGCATCCTCGTCCGGTACCGCACTGGGCCGGACATCTTCATCTGGTGGGGATACGGTTGGGTCTACCGAAGCACAAGTCGACGGTGGGACAGATGGGTTGTCAGCACCAGGGTCTATGGCGGAGGTGGAGGGTGGAGGAGTGTGTAAATTGGTGTTGAGAGTAAGACGAGTGGGAGATTGTCGGGGGGAAGTGGGATCTTGGTCTTCGGCGTCCTCATCCTCATCCACGTCCATTTCGTCTTCCTCGGAAATAGAAGGACTGTCGTCGTCGTCCTCATTCTGGACATGGTTGTCATTCTGGTCGTCGTCTTCTTCGTCGGAGGTGGGGGCATTTGGGTCATAGAGTTTGTAACCGTCTTCCCATAGCTGCTTGAGCATCATGTCGTTTTGAAACCTACTTATCCTTGCCATGGGCCTGACACCACGCTTAGATCGGGGTACCTTTTCACGATCAAAGGGCATGGGGACAACAACTTTTTTGCGAGGCTTGCCCCAGCGAGTGGGACCTCGGCGTTGGGAGTGTTTGCGATCGACGGAGCGATCCTTGCGTGGATCAGTCTCTTCGCCCTCTTCCTCCTCCATGGCGCGAGGAGGGGTAGGAAGTTCTTCCTCCTCTTCCTCCTCAGCATCTGGAGAAAGGCTGGCAGATTTGGGTTTGGAGGGAGGGAGAGTCCCGAGGTGGGAATCAGCATCGAGCGGACGACTGGGACCAGCTGGGGGAGTTGTATTGCTTGCAGAGGATAGACCGTGGCCAGGAATGAGAGTGGGAGTGGAAGTGGGAGAGCCAGTAGCCCCATTCTTGTAGGCCCAGTCCCACATGGGGGCGGGGACGAGACCCCCGCGTTTCTTGCGCTTGCTCGAAGAGGGAGCACTGGCTGTCCTGGTTGCGTAGCTGGTCGGGGGAAGGGCTTTCCTTGCGAGACCTGGGCGCTGCCTCTGCTTTGGGTTGGCGGAGGCGGTGGAGGCGGTCTTGCGGGAGCGGGGGGGCAGGTGTTGCTCGTCGTCGTCGTCGTCAGTGAGGGAGGGATTGGTGTCGTTGACGATATTTGGGTCGTGGTCGTCGTCGGTGAGCTCCGAGAGCTCGGACTCGTCAATGGGGTTGGGAGGGGGGGAAGGGGAAGGGGAGGAGAGAGAGCCGAGTGGGGAGACGGAGTGGGACATGTTCTTACGCGTTGAGGGACAAGGGAAGGGATGGGACGGTGGGACGAGCAGGACGAGTGGGATGACGAGGAGGTGGTGGTCGAGGACGCGTGCGACGACGACGAGGCGATCGAGGCGTGTCCAAAATGGGCAAAAAGAGATGTGGACCGTGCGTCAGCTTCACGTGACGTGAGTGATAGAGGTCAGGGGTTAAATACCTTTTTTTGTAGTTTTAACTTTGACATGATGATGAACGTGAATCTGGACGTGCTCGAGCTGATTTTCGGGCAGCTGGACGGCTCTGATCTCGTCGCGTCTGCCCTTGTCAGCCGCGCCTTTCTCGCCGGCGTCATTCCTTCTCTCTACGCCCGCATCGAATACACGACCCGCCATGCAAAGCGCGCCAAGGACATCATGTCCCCCTTCGCCACCCTCGCAGCCCACGACCACCTCGTCGTGCACGTAAAGCGCATCTCCCTCCACGCTGCTCCCGCATTTCAGCCCTACCAGGTCAGCCCCTCCTTCTTGAACGATCTCGCATATGCTCTCCGCATGGCTACAAACTTGCGCAGCTTTGTCTGCACAATCAAGATCCTCCCACCACTCCTCCCCCATCTCGTCGACAAACACAGGCTCCACCATTTGAGAATATGCGCCTCGCTCGGATCCAGGCAAATGGCCGTCCTCCAGGACCGCACCGGTCTCCAGAGCCTCTCGCTCGACTTCCCCTCCTGGAATGTCACCGGTGCCTTGCCTAACTGGACTGCTAGCATGCAAAGGACACTCGTTCATCTCACCTTATTCGTACGTACCCCGTTCACTATACGTGCCACAAAGCTCACTCCTCCCAGATGTCCCAAGACGTTGATGCTACCGTGCTCAACGCCACACTTACTCAGCTGCCCCGTCTCCGTGGTCTCCACCTGATCGGTTGCCCGAGGATAACTCATATAACCGTCCTCAAGGCCCTCCCCCATACCCCTGATCTCCGCGAGTTGTCTTTCACTGTATTCGTATGTCTCTGCTTCTCCGAGACTGTCACATTCCCTCACTCCTCCGACAGCCATCTCAAGAAACGGCGCTTCCTCCCCTCAATTTTCCTACTCCGCCTCTTACACACCTATCCATTGACATACGTGCCTCTTATCCTAGCCTTAAATCACTCATCGCCCGCATCATCGCCCGCCTTTCCCCGAGAGACGCCCTCGCCATATGCGGGGGTTGGATCGGCGAAATAAAGGGCTCCTCAGAGCGCGGTGATGCACCACAGGATACTGGTGGTGGAAATATTCCAGGTGGGGTTGCTCCTGGTGCAGCTGTTGGAGGCGGGGGTGGTCAATTGGGCCAAAATTTCCACGTCTGGCAGGGTCATGTACATCTACACGGCCCCATGCCCGGTCACGGACATGGACACGGACACGGACACGACCAAGCCGACGATCCGCCACTCCTCACTCCTGCAATTCCCCATCACGGAAACGCCCATCCAACCCAATACGCAGGCGAACCCCCACCCAATCCAGGCAATCCAGCTCCTCCACCCAACTTTTTGGGGTTTCCCTTTCCCTTTCCCCTTGGTAATCTCAATGGAAACAACAACAACGACAACAACGACATAATTGGTGCGGGTCCTGCAAATCCTCCCAACCCGGATCTTAACTCTGATCCGAACTTACCTTCACTCATCTCCTCATTTCCGTCCACACTCTCGATCCTTCACCTTCCCCAGCTTTCTCCCGCTGGTCTCAGAGAGGTCGTGGAACGCTGCGAAGGTATCCAAGTATTGGGCATCGTCATAGGGAACGCCTTCGCGTCCCCAGCCACAGTTAAGCCAAGTAGAATGGCCGGTCGAATCAAAGGACACGCGGCAAAATCGGGGATAAGACCCGAGGTTAGCGTACTCGCTGGTATCCTCTCGCGTGCGAGAGTACTGCGAGAGTTGATCATCGACACCAGCGGCACAGACATTTCCGGGAACAGTACCGGTGCTGGTACAGATGCCAGAACAGGCGGATCGCACGGCGCGTCATTCAGAGGCGGCGCGTTGCTCTCGCCTCTCGCCGTCCGCATGCTCATGCAGGAGTCCCCGTGCCTGAGGCGAATCGTCGGCGAGGGTCGCGTATGGGAGGTGCGTTTGCGTTGCGCCTTTGACAACATGGCTACTGTCATCGCTCACTATGGATGCGCTTTCGTGATCTAGTCCTGTACCCCCACCCCATCGTCGCCTGTGCCTTTCCCGCATTGCCTCGCCGTCGATCTCACACTCTCCAAGGCCCGCTATGGTCCTGGCGGAAGTAATAATCATGCGCATGGTCCACCCGGCTTTGGAACGCATGGGGGTGGATATAGCCAAGTGGAAGCAGGAGACGACCACTGGTTCTGGCTGACGGACAGTGCAAGTGGGGGCAAGGTTTACAGTGGATTTTAAGTCGAAACGTACGGCGACCCGCGAGGGCGCTTGAAATGTCGAGTCGTTTTCGAACTGGTACGTAGCAGCACTCTTAACGTATGTACGTCTAGTGGAGGTCTGTTGTATCTTGTCTTGGTCAATCTGTTTCTGTTTCTTCGGGCGGGAAGTTTCAATACAAGTAAAAGGAATACAGTAGAAATGGTCATAACGCATAATCGAAAAAGGAAATTTTGAATTGAAAAGGCCCTGATCAATAGACTAAGTCACTACATTCATATAGATTAGAGAACCGAACGATGTCCGGATCCTGTCAAGGGAAGGCTTGTTATGTGACCCCTGGGCCTGAGACTTTGCAGGCACAAGTCCTCAAATGTGTCCATGGGATTCAGAAGAACAGTGAAAACCATGCATAAGACTAGTATACGATACATTTAATAGAGATATTCAGATTCAAGATGGTATGTACAGAAGCGTGTAGATCATACAAATGGGATATCGCGATCTAGGATGGAAAGACGAATGAGTAGTAAATGAAGCACTGCATTATGCACCGCGGGTACGCAACCTGCCACCCTTTATCGAGCGCCACAACGCGTCCAGTCGTTTACGCATTTTCTCCGCCAGCCTTGCTATCAGCGAGCTGTTTCGCACCAGCCTCCCAGTCCGCCTCCCGGATCCCAAACTCCACTGGCAAGACAGTGAAGTTGAAGTTGAACATTGTCAGCCCGTGCGGCTTGCGGACGCGCGATTCCCATCCCTCCGGAAGGCGCTCTTCAAAAAGAACCGTTCGAAGATCCTCCACTCGGCCACCAAAGATAGTGAGCATCGTCGACGAACTAACCAAAACGAGCAAGGGCCGCCATGTTAATCCTAAATAGATAGGATCAGGCTGACGGAAAGATGACGCACTTGGCACTGCCAAAAATCCTGTGGAAGAGGCTGGAGCTGAAGTCTTTGTTGGTCGCCTTTGCCTCAGCGCGACGTTTGCCCAAGATGCGAGACATGTCTTTCTTGGTGAAGAGCGGCTTTCCGTCGGCGTCCTTTCCGGTAGCAAACGAGAGAAGTTCTTCGATGAATATGTGGTGCTTGACAGATTGGTCGGGTTGCAGAGCCGTATCCAGTCCTAGATGGTGCGGTGTGAACAGTCCTATCTACGTTCGCAGCGCGTCAGAACATGTTACATACGGGTGAGCGAAGCGTCATGTTCAATGCCGTTGTGCAAGTCAAGTTCCTCTAAATCGAACGTATCCTTGCCGTAGCTCTTGTTCAACATGCGGGCGGCAAGGTGCGGCACGAAGGAACAAAACGAAGCGCTAAAGTTGTAGGTGCTGCGAATCTGGTACGTGAGATCGGTGAACTTGATGCCACGTCCACTGCGCGAAAGGATGCCTAAGAAGAATGCGCAAATGGGTCGGTGAATCGGGTTGCCGCAGCGGTGGTGAAAAAGGTGCAGACGTACCATGGTTGGCCATTGCGTTGATCGCTGGGCAAGAGCACCGACTATCGCCTTCCTGGGCTGGCCTGTATTCCGGCCAGTACCCTCCATAGCCAGGGTGACCTTCGGGCGTCACTTTTCCAACGGGTCGGCTAAATTGCACGATATTGCCTAGTACCAGAAAGACATCCCAGGTCAGCACACTGGCATTGTAAAAAACATAGGAGATATCGCCGAAAATCCCCATTGTGCGTTGCAAGGGGATAAGCAAGGACGAGGAGGAGGAATGATGGGAACGTGCCGGGAGAGGGACCAAGGGGAACTGCGGAGCCGAGCCTCGAGGCCATTCTGACATAAAAGTACAGTAACCTCGGGGAAGCGGAGGGGTGATGTCGCGTACCTACTTATGCCAAACACACTTGCGTAATTTTCAATAAAGTGTTGTGAAAACGCGCCTGGAGATGAAACGGCATGAACAGCCTGTATCATAGATCAGTTTCCACCCAAATGCAAGAAGTAAAATTCTTGTGCATTGAAGTGAGCTCGTGAATGAAACGAGACCGCCTCGCAGAATCCAAGGAAGCCGGGCTGCCGGACGGCCCGGATAGAACCACGTGGTGATCATTATGATACGCCTCCATCATCCATGTCGTGGTTAGGTCCGACCGTGAGGACTTATCGGAGTCTGAGCGGGACTTAGCTTGTAGTACCCATGGGAAGCGTATTGTGGTGCTCAAACTCGTGTACGGCTTGGATGAGAAAGACATTTACGTGCAAAGTGATCACCTCACAAACCGATGAATCCTAAATTTCCATGCATGGCTCACCAGGCTCCAGCGCACCGTGAACTTTTGTTCTCCACGATTCGAGTCAGGTCATCCTAGTTTCTAGAATCTGGTACAATCATACGAAGCGTCGAGTTCATCATCTACTATATGCAGCGGGCCAGAGTTTTATTTATCAAGCGGCTCGGTACGATACACACGCGAGAACCCACACACAGGAGAAACGAATAAAGCGCCCCGCGCGCAACCTAGGCAATAGCTTGTGAAAAGCTGAAAACAGATCTGTCTATAGAGGACCGTGGTACGTTGCCCAGGATTCTGAATGTGACGTCCAGAGAACACCGTATATGCTACATGCGTTCTGATGTATATCAATCGATCATCAGAGACCAGCCCCTGGCAGAAAGATAAATCAACCGGGCTACCTACCTTATTGCAACAGATTCTAATAATGATATGGTAATGGGTGAAGCAGGTGTCGCTATCAACGAGACCTGGCGTTATTTTGTTGAAGAAGGTCCAGGTCATCCCTGAATGCGAGCCAGCCAAACGTGCTGGATAAGCAGAGGATTAAGGAAACATGTGTGAAGGTAAACCGCTAGTGAATAAAGCGATGAGAGGGGGATGAAACAATAAGAGGCATACTATTACACACCTCATTCCGTGATGCTGGATATTGGTAGCAAGTGATACGGGATGGCCCATCAAACAGTTGGTAAAGGGGTTCTGATTGTGACGTAAGGTCACTACATGATACAGTAGAAGACCCGTGAGCTCCTCTCCGAGCATAAGTTGAAAAACGGCGTTGCTGACGGCGCTTTTTCAGGGTCGATGGTGACATATGTGGAGGGCAGGCGGGACCATCGAAGGTGACTGGTGGGGGAAGAGACCACGGTAAACCTAAGGCATCGCTGTAGATGTTCCTTGAATGCGAAGGACCTGCCCCAGATGTTGCACGCGCGGTAGAAGGAGAGTTGAGTGCATTCAGTGATTCATCTGATGTGTTCCTCGCCCGAAGCTTTACAGGGGCGTCGAAAATGTCGAAAATGTCTGGAACGTTGGGGGACTCGAAGGGTTCAGCTGAAAGAGCTGCAGAGGAGAGGACGGCCGAATGGTTGAAGGAAGCAGAGACGACTTTATGAGGGGTGACGTCAAGGAGAGCACTAGTGGCTAGGCGGTACAATGAAGCCATCACGGATGGCGGTCGTTCACGCTGGGAGTCGAATAAGAGCAGCTCACAGTTTATATAGTTGCAACCACATGCTCTATGGAGGGACATGATTTATTGAGAAAGTCCTAAGCGAATTAGATCGACGTGGTTATCGGCAATGGAACGGCCTTAAACTGACCAGGACAAGATTCTGAATCGGCCATGCAACCAATTTGGTTTAGTCACAGAGCGAAGCGGCAGCTTCCTGCTATGCGCCAAGAAAACCAAGATCAGATTAAGCGTAAATTCCGGTAGCACCGCTCTTGGGATGCATTCAGTGCATGATGAATGAGTATGGTGCGACGTTTCATGCTTACCGACCCAGGCCTACTACTTCTGTGCGAACTTTGGCACTCCCGAGTAGGAAGAACCAATAATGGTTGTCCAAATTGTCTACGAACGTGGCAAAATACTGTAAGCATGGTGAAGATGGGCCGCATAAACGCCACAAACCGAGGGGCAGCCCAACGGCTATGCTGAGTAAAAACGTGGCAAAGCTGATCAACTCTTCCAGGGTGAGGTACGTCCACATCATGAAATTTGGTCGAGCACTCGAGCCGGGCTTGAGGTGGTCGCCAAGACCCAAGACCCGCAAGGAGAAGAAGGGCTACTCGCCTTGTGGCATTGAAGTCCGTCTGTGGATTCTCGTGGCTACTGTGTAATTACGCATCAGTCCTGGTCCGGAAGAGGCCCAGATCAGATCACCTAGACTTTGAGAACAGTGCTGCTCGGGAAAAGCCAGAGGGCTTCCAGAGTTGCTTGCCTTTGCAAGAGGTTGCTGCGGGATGAACTACGCTACGCGAATGATTCTGCAATAAGCCGAGAGTCCGAGGACAGCCTTTGAAGATTAGTATGTACAAGGTACCAAGCGTAGCACCCACAGGTATCTTGGCAATCTGGCAACTCGGAAGCTTGCGCGCAGGCAATACTGCACGAGGAAGCCATGATGCAGTCCGTTGCTGCGGCGCGTGGATGGAGCTCAGAACGAATTTTGCCACAGAGCGCCGCTTCAGTCAAGTCGTTCCGCCGCCACATGGGCTCGGTGATGAAGACGTCAACTAAATCAAGTTTCGACCGCTGCTTGAACGGCGGCGTGTCCAGCTAGCAGCCGGTGCCCGCAAATTCGCAATCAGCCTTTTGCATCATGGACTACACGTGTTGTGAGGTCGTGTTCTCCAACACCCATGCTACACGCTCTGGGCTGGAACCACGTCCTGGATAGGCAGTGATAACGCCTGGCGAACACGAGGTCCAGCCTTCACGATGATAGAAAACCCTTACGCTCGTAGCATCTTGGGCTGACTTTCTGACTCTCGAGATGCCTATCCCTGCCCATGATTCTGAGCTTCCGGCTCAAGCAATGCAGAGCCCGATTTCCGGGAGTCCTCTTCCTCAGTATGGCTTCGCCTCTGAATTCTCTTTCGATTCCCTCGTCCGAGACAATCCCTTCCTTTTCCGCGTCTATACTCCCAAGACCCAGTCACACATTTTCGACCATGCGGCCGAGCCCTACTTCGTCGGGCAAAAGTTCAACGAGCGTTTCACGCGAGCAGCTGAGCAGCTGAAAGATCCCTTGTTTGCCCCTGGCGAGTCGGTCGCCTCCGTTTGCACGTATCGAGACGTCGCCCAGCACATGGACTGGACCCAGAGACATATGTCCCCGTTTATCTCGACTACTTTCAGCTTCGTCTGGGCAATATGGGAGGCTACCAGACGCTACAAAGTTGGCCTGAAACATGATGTCGAAATCGCTGTGATCGATGCGAGGATGCTCGCTGGTCGAGCAGCCACCGCATTGGAGTTGCTGCGGAAAGGTACCCCCAGAGAGTAGGTTCACCTACCACTCTAATTCCATGTAAATTTACTAACTGAACTTCATAGGAGACACCTTGATTACTGGAAGTGGTATAGATATGCGCTGGAATCGCAGGATGTTCTCGTGCACGGAGCTATTCCCGTTCCAGCCGTTCTGGCCTCTGTTCCGCTTCTTTCTTTGATTGATAAACTTCCGTCCTACTTCCTGCGCCAAGACCGAGACCCCAAGTTATCACCGCCCTCGTTGGACACTCTGTCTTGGGATACCATGGAGCGGAAACCGAGTTTCCGACGGTTTTGCCAAGATATGTCAGACCAGTTTTTGCGACTCTCCGCCGAGCATCGCCTGCGCGATGCAACCGGAGGCTCCGTGCGCTTGGCAATGGCCTTCCTCAGACCATGGTTCCACAGAGTTGTTGCCAAGGATTTTTCGGGAGCGACTGACAAGGCTTGCACCCTTGCCTTTATGATCGCACAGTGGCCTGCTCAGTGGTGGTCACGGGATCATCTCGAAATGTGGACACTTATCAGGTCGCTCGTTCAAGCAGTCGCCGAGGAGGTCCGGGAGAAGCAGAAAGGGGAGGCGAACGAGGAAGTTCGCAGGCTGCGGGATGTTGTCACCGACCTCGAACGCGTCGTGGATGATTACGAGGAAGCTGAGGTGATTTCCAGCATTGATCCTGCAAAGGAGAACAGCGACCTCAAGGAAGAAATTGTGGTGTTACCACCCACCCCACCCCACCCCCCTCCACCGTTTCCTCTCCCCTCCGTCACCGAATGCCTCTACCCTGTGCCCATCAGTCCAACTCTTTCCATTTCTGTTCCAACACCTGCGACACAGGATGTCGCTTCGGTTGTTCAACCCGTGGAAAGTTCGGATAATTCCCGTCCGGCAACGGTCATCATCATACACCAGCAGCAGCAGCAAGGGCAATACTCTCCTGCGGAGACATGCTCTGATTCACCCTCCCCGGAGCACAGCATCGCAAAGCCGCGGAAAGCCCGATCGCACTCATTCATTGAGACGGCCTCATGTATCTTTACTGGCGTTCTCGTCGGCGCCTTCATCACTCTTTGCATCGTCAACTCTCAACGGCGCACCCTCATTTACGTTACCTAAATGGCAACCTCGACTCGAAAGCTAGACATTCAACTGACACACTTTACATGGCTGGAGTGGAAGACGGAAAGAAGAACATAACCTACGGTGTATCAGTATTTTGATTCGATCATTATTTTATATCGGTATATATTACCGCGAGCGGGGCTCCAGTTACCTCTAGGTGCTTGCGATATGTACTGTAGTATACACAAGCGAAATGCCACTTAGACTGATCATGAATTTACGTAGTACTTTTTTTGTACAACATGACTTTCAAAACTACTGTCACACTCCAGCAAGTTGCGCGACATTCACGTCAGCCATGAATGTCTTGTCCCCTCAGTCTCACAGGACTCAACTCGTCCTCACCGCGGTGTCGACCTGCGTTATCACTTCCACGTTATTCGCCGCCTACGATGCATACCGCCGGAGAGAACGGCGAAGAGACCTCGATGAAGATGTTCTCCGGTCGATAGCCACTCACGAAGAACTTTCCGTTCATGGACTTCCGGTGATGACTGAAGAGAGGTCGACCGAAGAGCCATACATACGTTCCAATCGCATCGGCGGATACGACGAAGACCTTATTAAAGAACAACTCGCGCGAAATTACGCATTCTTTGGTGACGAGGGCATGGCCTGTATCCGTGCTAGTTCCGTAGTCGTTGTGGGTTGCGGAGGTGTCGGTAGCTGGGTTGCAGTCATGCTGGTTCGGTCGTACGTGCAGTGATGCATCCTCCGTGGCCTGGCTCAATTTCAATTCTGCAGCGGGGTCTCGAGGATAAGGCTAGTCGACTTCGACTACGTGACATTGTCGTCCCTTAACCGACATGCGGCGGCCACACTCTCCGACGTTGGAACTCCAAAAGTGGGGTGCGTTGAACGGACATTAAAACAGATTTCGCGTTGGGTAGAAGTAGACAGTCGGGTGGAGATTTGGAGGAAGGAAGATGGCGGGAACCTGTTGGATGGCGCTGATTGGGTTATAGGTAAGTTCGGGTGTTTCTCGAAACTGATTCATGGTTTTATCTCCCGTCCGCCAAAGATGCCATTGATAATATAACGACGAAGGTGGACCTTCTTAAATATTGTCACGATCATAATATCAAGGTATATTCCACTCGCTTGGTGGACAATGGTAACTGAATCCCGTTGCCGGCTTCCAGGTGTTCTCATCTATGGGTGCTAGCGCGAAGTGCGACCCTACCCGGATACAAATCAGTGATATATCTTACACTATTTATGATCCCCTCGCGCGTTCCGTGAGGCGGAGACTGCGTCTCCAGGGTGTCTCGTCAGGTATACCCGTGGTCTATTCCACCGAGGTTCCCGGAGATGTCAAGTTGTTGCCATTACCCGAGGAAGAGTTTCAGAAAGGCGATGTCAAGGAATTGGGTGTGTTCGATGATTTTAGAGTTCGGATACTCCCAGTGCTTGGTGTGTGCTTAGTTTACATTCGCCTCTTCATACTGTCCCTCATTGTGCTCGCAGGCCCCCTGCCATGTCTGTTTGGCTTGTATATAGCCACCTATGTGATCTGCGAGATGGCAAAGAAGCCCATTCTAAACCCTCTACCGATCAAAAATCGCAGAAAGCTTTACGAGCGCCTCCTGAGAGACTTGCTGCACCGTGAATCGAAGTTCGTCGGCGAGCAGATCAAGTATGTGAAATCCCTTTCCATCACTTTGATTCGTCCGCCCGATATTCATCGCTCTTTACATCTAGCAAACTGTCGATTGATGAAGATGACGTTGCGCTCGTATTCGAGGATCTGTATCTTGGGCGATCTGTTGTACCGCCGCATAACGTCCCTGTCCGACCACAGCTACTTCGCTGGGACCCCTTGAAGCCATTGGTCCCAGAGAATTGTGTTGTGTTTGAGTTTGCCGAAGCGGAAATACATCAGAGAGAATGCCTTGGTATCAGCAATGCGAAAGAGTGTCGACGACCGGTAGAGGTCTGGGGCGATGATGTACAGCGTATCGTCGACAAGAATGCGGCCGAGATTGAAAAGTATCGTTCGTGGGTGGGGCTGTAGACCCCGTCTTGGTCTTGTTTTACTAGGAATGTGTACATATGCGTTTTTGATTTTAGTGGTAGTAGGCCACGTGGCGTCGACTACGGGGCAAGACGCGTCTCGTCTGCACCCTGCACCGCACCAGTTGTACAACTTTAAGACCACCTTCAACGCCTTGTATAATGGCATATGTGGCCGTGGACGCGGATGAAGTGAGTACAACATGCGACAGGCCTCGATCATGTATGATTATCTTGCTCGCAGCATCTAGAGGAAGGCCCAGAGGGTCTTGAATTTAAATGTGAGTGGTGTGGAGTACATACGGGCATCAAGCTAGAGAAATTTATTTTCCACTATCCCTGTTTACAGCATTCCTTGGTGCAACGGGTGGTAGAACGCAGTCCACATCACCAAACCTTGATCGCGGTGGGTGCTACGTTTAGTGTTCTCCGCTGGGCATGCGTAACCTGGGTGGATTGACGCAGGCTACCTTGCCGACCGTGGGGCTTCACCGAAAGGTCCTTCCGGCTTTTGGACAGTCGAATTCTATCAACCTTATTTCGACGTCGACACTTTCACCGTCTTGAAGCGCTGCTACACGACGTTGCTTCCGTTCTCTCCATCTTACCTTACCATCCTCTCCTCTGGCTCCGACCTATATGGTCCCTTCTGGGTCTCCACAACACTCATTCTTGCACTCTTCCTCTCCTCTTCGCTCGCTGCCAGCATCTCCAAGTACCTTTCTGCACCCGGTGCAGAATACAGTTATGATTTTGGACTATTGGGGCTTGCCGCCACAATTGTTTACACATATAGCTTTGGGGTCCCAGTAGCTCTCTGGCTAGCATTGCGGTACTTGGGTGTCGGTGAGTGGGGTATCGTGGATGCCCTCGGAGTGTGGGGCTACGCGCTATTTGTATGGATTCCCGTCTCTGTCAGTTGTCTTACTTGGAAGGATTGTATGAGCATTGACAAGCGACAACAGGTGTTGTGCGTAATACCAGAGTCCATCACGCGTTGGGTCCTCGTAGGTGTGGCCTTTGGCCTTTCTGGCTATTACCTCGGGGCGAATGTGTACCCCATTCTTTCCAGCGTAAGTTGTTTCCTGATCGTGTGTATGATTTTGATTGGGTTTACTTTGCCGCGTTGCAGGCGGATGCAAAAGCGACACGACTTCTCATAATCGTCGTCGCTGCATTGCACGGTGGTCTCGCACTCACGTTTAAAGTGCTCTTTTTTAGCTATTACGTCGTCCGCGACCTCAGCGCGGGACATGATCCTTTGCGGTAGTACTAGTCTATTGAATCCAGTGATTGATGTGTTGGCTTTTCAAAATGGTAACATTGTATCGTTCACATTTGGCAGCATGAGAGTGTTGAGGAAGATGAGAGTACGTGAGGACCAGTATGATTTTGATTGTTTTGTTCAAGGGCAGTTTCCGGTCCACTCATTTTAGCCGAAGAAGATCTAGCCCCGAGTGATAGCGAGCGAGATTTGTCATGACATAACAACAAGGGGTTGGCAGGCCAGAAAGAATCAGTTACCACTTCCCAGTGTTTCTGACAAACTGTCAGCATCCCTTACCTGTGTGGTCTCAAGGTAAATCGTTTGTACTCCACGGATGTTGAGGAAGAGGGGGATGAGGGGGATAAGGACGACCTGCTTGGTTTACACAGTGTGCGTGGGAGCTCTGCCCTTTCCCTCGTCATGAACTCTATCCGTACATTTTTGAATCATTGCCTACGCACTCCCAGAAAACCGTCAACCATTCAATACGGAGGACTTCAATACAAATCCTTGGGATAAATCCAACATATGGTGCAACCTTGGGGGACACTGATAAGTGATAACCGAGGGAGAGATAAGTTGCCACCAACTACCACAACTGAGAATAATGTACAAGAATAGTGTCAAGGCTGGCAAGTTTGTATGTTATGTGCTGATAGTATCAATAATCCTCTGCCTGACATTTAATTGCCCGTCATTTGGCGAATGTATGATGAGGCCTGATGTGATGGCCGTGTCACAGTACCATGGACACGCCTCCGACAAAATTGATGGAGAGCAGAGTGGCTGGTTTCCTCACTTATGACGCTGATACTTCGACAATGCAAAACGGTACGCATTGCAGCGGAAATAATCTCTTTAAAATCGTTGACTACAGCGTCCCTAAAGCCACTGTGAACCCGAGCTCATGTACGGTTCCACTGCCACCCACCCCCGACGAAATGCAGTTCGACATTGTCTTTCGTCGTCAGCGAACGCGCACATCGGGCGAGCCCAAGTTCAAAGCAGTCCCTTCACGCTTCTTAAACCTCAGCGATGACTTCGAATTCGCCGGATGGGGCTCCATTTTCAGGATTGCGCTCTCTCAGGATGACCTCTCGCATAGTCAACATGCACTTCTCGACCTGCGCAACCAGCGAGTGTTAGGTCAATTTGCGGCCAGTGCACTCGCTGCCAACGATATTTTGGGGGGCGTGTTCTATACGATTCCCAGCGTATTCGCTGTGTCTGGTGTATAGTGAGCTCGTCGGTTGTTCTGGGTTGCTTAGTGGTGGCTAACCATCCCGCTCTCCATGACTTCAAAGCTCGCCACTTTCCATGTTTGTTGCCACTTTGACACTGTTTCTTTGGCGGCCGATCATGATGGAGCTGGGATCAGCCTTACCAATAAGTGGAGCGCCTTACACTTATCTGTACGTGCCACCGTTCATCTCACTTGCAAAACTATCGATCAGGAAGCATAACTCTCAATGTGATAGGTTGAATGGCTCAACAAAGGCTGTAGCACTCGCCGGTGCAGCGCTTCTCCTTCTTGATTTCGCCGCAACGGCTGTCGTGTCAGCCGCGACTGCTAGCTCGTACCTCGCTGGAGAGGTTGCATTACCATTTCCACTCTACATCGGTGCCTTGCTCGTGTTCGTACTTTTTTCTGCGGTAAGTCTCATGGGGCTTAGGGAGAGTGCAAGAATTGCGAGTGGTGTGCTTGCATTTCATGTACGTCACTGAACACTTTGGGGCGTGGGTCGAGGTAAACTGATCCACGGCGTGCGTACAGCTTCTCACAATGTTTTGCCTTGCAATCTCATCCGTCATTGCGTGGGCTTTTGCCGGAACTCTCCAACTCCGAGAGAATTGGGTCATTGGCCAGGCAGGACTGTCCTCGCCCGCACCCATCCTCAAACAGGCCTTCAACGGAGTGTGCATTGGTATGTTAGGTTTGACCGGGTTTGAATGTATGTAAATTCCACGACCAGGGATACCGTTCCGAATACCTTTTGCAGGTGCCCCGGCTTATGCAGCCAAGATGCGACCAGGCGCTTACCCAAAGGTTCTGCGCAACCTCCATACCTCGGCTATGATCTTGAACCCTATGATGATGCTATTTGTGTTAGCATTACTTCCGCTGGGTGTGCAAACGGAAGAAAACGTGCTAAGTCTGTTGGCACAAAAGGTTCGATTGATTTTTGTTTGGTGTCTATCGTGGTTACGG
Source organism: Boletus vinaceobasis (assembly GCA_038092335.1). Classification (NCBI taxonomy): domain Eukaryota; kingdom Fungi; phylum Basidiomycota; class Agaricomycetes; order Boletales; family Boletaceae; genus Boletus; species Boletus vinaceobasis. Next base: position 18,457 of record JBBPQE010000068.1, read on the forward strand.
GTGCCGACGACGGGTGTTGTAGGTGGCTGGACGCTGGTTACGGATTTGGGTGGCCACAGATGCAGTGATCGTTCTTTGCGCAGGGGTTCTCACTGGTGAGACGATATCCACCCTGTGGTTTTTACTGCCTCGTTTTACTGACGTCTCATCGGGTACTAGGCATTGCGAGCGCTTGTGAACTCCTGGCCGAGTTGGCCCATGATCATGTGCTACCTCGTACATTCCTAGCTCCCCTACCACACACGGGGGCTCTGTACGTTGCAATTCTATCCTTTGTTGGCTTTAGCGGTGCGATCTATGCCAGCACCGGGGCAGATTTGATCGTTGTCTCAAAGATGTAGGTGGTTATAATGTGGTTTTACATGAGAGCAGTTGATAACAGGGTACAGGTTTTCTGTTGCGTGGCTTGCCGTGATGACGCTCTTCCCTCTCTCGCTTGTGCTACTGCGTTTTTCACGACCTCGCCTTCCACGCCTCTCGCGATGTTCGTTATCCAGCGTGGTTGGTGCCATTGTTGTGGCGGTCGCAGTATTTGCGGGAAGTATTGCCATTGACCCGACGATTGCCGGGTGAGTCACATACTCTATGGTTGACCACCAAAGTTAAGGTGTCTTCAAGTTGGTTTGCACTCTACTTCCTCGCCTTGTTCTTCTTCTTTTCAATCACGGACAACAAAGTCGCTATTCTCCGTTGGGCATTTTGGGCTTATGACCAAGTTCCTCTCCTCCACCAACTGAAGCTCACACGGAACTGGGGAGGGGGCTTGATTTATGCTATGAAAAGGCTAAAGAGGCAAGAAGTTTGTCTGTTGATGAGGACTGACGAGGTGCGGTACAGTAAAGTCGGCGCTTGGGAAGTTTGAGCTAACGAGGTGGTGCCTTGATCAGATTAATCAACTATTCAACATGGTCCTCTATGTTCAACATAACGAGGAAACATCATGCTTGAAGATAGTCCACTTTTATACTAAAAAAGTGCCATCAGAAATGGAGGCAAACGCAAAAAGTACGTGATGATAACTGTCTAGAGCATGCGAGGCTATAGTTCACGTGCCCTTGTACAGTCCTGGATGAGGCTTTCCCGCACATTACTATTGATTTGGTGCGGTCATCTTTCTCGTCAGAAGAAAAGGGACGCAATTCATGATGTCGCGCAGATGCTGGTCGAAGGGGACTTTAATCCACACACAGTAGCAGCCCTTGCACATCGTCTTCAGATTCCGACCTCGTTGATGTTCATGTGTTGCCCTGGTCCTAACTTTCCATATCCTGTTGCCGATTTTGGGACGAGGATCATCCTCCTCTAGGATGGAGGACCTTGACGTTCGCCTCGTTACATCGTATCTTGCCTTCTTTTGCAGATATTTTATAAGATGATGGGGTACTTGATAATGCTTGGCTAGTGTTTCAAGTGACATGTTACAATTTATTTTCTTTAATCCTTTCATCGGGGCTAGAGCACTAAGTTAGTACATGGATCATGTTACGGCCTTCCCACGCGTTACACTAGACAACTTCCTGCTGCGCACCTTGCTATTTAATTACCACCACAGCTCTTCATTATGGCTCAAAAGTTGCACCCACAAGCTCAAAGGCTGCGCACAGTTATCGTCACAGTACCTATTATTGGGGCAACTGCATGTACGTTCGCGACCCCATGGCTCAGAACTGCAAGTAGGATGTCTAATGGTTATGTTGCGGACTTGTGACAGACGTCTTGTACGAACGGCTTGTGCACGGAAAGCCACAAAGGACTCTACCTCCGCGACACAGTAGTACCGAGCCTTCCGGACAGCACCAAGACGCACTGGGTGAAAGAACGGAAAAAACCGGGACGAACGGTGACTACACGAGTTCGGGCTAGTGGCGGATCCTCTATGTTTTGTGATAAAAGGACAGGGCGACATCTCTAAATATGCATTCGTACGAACGAGGATGTCCCTCCGAGAGGTCGTAGCATCGTTTGACGCTTATTTGGTCTCCTGTTCCGTTATGATGCGGGTGCCGGGTACGCGTGCGGGATTGAACGAGCGGTCGCAGTCGGCATAGGCAGCGCCCATGCCGAAGCCGGATGAGAGTGCTATGGGCCAAGTGCGTCCTGGATGCTTGTGAGTTGAGCAAGTCAGATGAACGGCGGAACGCACTTCGGAAGAGAATGACAGAGGCAACTACACCGACGCCAAAGCCTACGCCACTAATGACGGGTCAGTGTACAGACGGAAAGAGAGACGGAAGTGAACACACGTTTTGACGAGCAGGTCGGCCACTTTGTTGGGAACGGGGATGTTCAGTGGTTGGACGAGGCGGAGACAAGGAAGAGAGACGTACAACAGCGGTCATACTGTTGTGAGAGTGAGCAGAGAGTGGGGCTAAGAGAAAAGCGAACCTGCCTTCTGACCGACGATATTCTCGCTCGACGTTGGTTGGGACATGGCGAAAGTACGAAACAAATACGAATCAACACCAACTGCCCCGTCAACAGATCCGGCGGGTCGGGTTGCAGTCATGCACAGTCCCACCCATCATGTCCTCACACCAATCCCCCATGATTTCGATCCCCAAAAAGACCACCGATGAGGTCGACTGGACGACTCCAATCCGTGTTCTAATCGCAAAGTCGTATGGGGAGAACCCGGAGACATATGCACAAGAGTGTCAAACTCTCCAGCGGTGCAGACAGGACGCAGTCAAGGGTGCAGGAAGCGACATGACCGGTCTGCTCTTCGTCCTTGCTCCCCTTGCTCTACCGTTCATCTAGCTACAGGCCGCGATCTCCTTTACAAGTACTTTGGCCAGCTCGAACTCCTCGAGCTGCGCTTCTCCGAAATTCGTGTCAATTTCTCCTGGCACGATGCCTTCACCAACAAGGTCACCATGCAGACATCCATCGCCTACGAGAAGGCGTCCATTCTCTTCCAGATCGCTGCCACCCACTCCGCCATCGCCGCCTCTCAGAGTAGGTCCGATCCAGAGGGCTTGAAGCTCGCGTTCCATTACTTCCGCACGTGTGCTGGCATGCTCACCTATATCAACGAGAACTTCCTACATGCGCCATCGACCGACCTCAGTCGCGAAGTGATCAAGTTCTTGGTTGGCGTCATCCTTGCTCAGGCCACCGAGGTCTTTCTCGAGAAATGTATTGAAGAGAAGAAAGCGAACGCACTCGTGGCAAAGATTGCATCTCAGGCCGCGTCCATGTATTCATCACTCTCCGAGGAAGTCAAAGATTTCATGGGAAAGGGTATCTTTGATCGCAATTGGGTAACATTGATACAGGTATATCCTCGGCATGAGCTGTTCCGCTATTGATCTCACCTCATTGCAGATCAAGTCCAAGTTATTCGGTTCGCTCGCCCAGTTCTACCGTGCCCAAGTCGACAATAAGGCAGGAAACCATGGCGATTCCCTTGTGCGGTTTACTCTTGCGGAGACCCTCGCCAAAGAAAGCCATCGTTCTGCTCAATCGTTCTCCGCCCTTTGGTCACATGTGTCACCTACCCTACCAGCTGACGCGGGGACGTCCATTCTCGAGCGTACGAAATCTCATCTCCAAGTGTGCACTGACCGCAAGAACGAAGCTCAACGCGACAACGACCTTATCTACAACGCCGTCCTTCCTTCTCCGGATGCCCTCCCTAACATCGACAAGGCATCGGTGGCTACTCCTATTACTATTCAGGAAGTCTACAGTGCACCCGAAGTGCAAAAGGTCATTGGACAGGACATCTTCATCAAACTTATCCCTCTGAGCGTACACGAGAGCGCGAGCGTGTACTCCGAAGAAAAAGCAAAGTTGGTTCGGAAAGAGGTGGAGAACACCGAGAGCGCAGAGGTCGAGATACGCAGTGCATTGGAAACCATTGGGGTACAGGAAGGTCTTGGGCGATTCAAAGCTATGGCAGACGGAGGAATCGGCGCTGAAGACGAGATCCCGCTAGAGGTACGACGTTGGAGAGAAGATATCGGGGTCATGGAAGACCAGGAAAGCGTCGATACACTCATGCGCGAAATGTCCCGCCTCAAGGATGCTGTGAAATCCGAGCTCGAGTTCATCTCACGTGATTTGGACGTCGAATCCCGCGAGTGCGAAACGATGAGGGTCAAGTATGATCATTTGTGGACACAAGAGCCATCTGCATCACTGAACAAGTCGCTGAGACAAGATCTCAAGTCCCATCTGAATGCCCTCGAGGCTGCTGCGGCCTCTGACCAGCAGGTTTTCGCGATCTGGGACACCGTGAAAGGAGACATATCGTTGGCGCTGTCGTCTGGTCTAGAAGAGCTTTTTCGTGCGAGCGTACAGCACGGCGGTGCAGAGAGCCTGCTTGACCTGGAAATTAGCTCGGAAATTCGCGACGAGCAAGACCGGGCCCAAATTGGACAATATACGACCGAGATAGAAGAACGTCTCGGAAGGATAAAGAAGATTGCGTACGAACGGAATGAAGTCCTAAAGGACCTCAAGGACAAGGTAATCTTTACTTTGGATGCGCCTCTTTAGCTGCTCACGATTCTCAGATCCAAGCAGACGACGTTTCACATCTTCTTCTCCTCAACCGTCGCAATAGCGGTGTCGAACCCACTTTATTCGCTGCTGAACTCGAAAAGTTCAGACCATACCAGCAACGGTTGGCTGCCACTGCACATCACCAACATATTGCTTTGCAAGAAATTCAGAACTTGTGGAAGAGTTTACGAGACATCGCAGGACGTGGACCTGGTGCAAAGAAGTGGGAGGAACGAGAGAAACGGAAGAAAGACACCATCCGACGAATCTCGCGTGCACGCGATAGTTACATGGAAGTCCGGGATGGATTGACGTGGGTTCATCGCCTGCTTGATTAATTCGCCCGCTCACACACGGTCTTTGCACACAGGAAGGGACTGCAATTCTACACTCAACTCACGGAATTGAGTGCGACGCTCTCTCGCAGCGTGAAGTCTTTCGTTTCAGACCGACGTTCAGAGCGCGAGAAGCTAGCGGGACAGGCAGAGGTTCAACAACGGTTGTCCGCTGCGAAGCCTTCTCTTCCTCCGGTCGACACCAAGCCCCCCCTCCCACCACCGCCCCGTTCGCCCCCTTCTATCGAGGCGCCATTTGCTTCGATGAATTTGCAGAGCGGGACGAACCGCCTATCGCCACCCGCGAAGCCTTCCCAACATGCACTATACACGAGTCCCGTTCCTCCCGCCCAACCTCAGCGCCCTGCTTATATTCCTCCCCCGCCGCCGCAGTTACCACGCAACCAGTACGCAGCGCCGAACCCACCTTCAGATCCATATGCCAATCTCGGACTATTTGGCTCGTCACAATACACCCCCCCGCCTTCCGCCCCACCTCCACCACTGTCTGTACCTCAGAGGCAGTCATCGTTCCTGCCGCCGCCGCCGCCGCCACCACAATCACAGCCTTCCCGTCAATATGCGTCACCGGGATACGCGATCAACATGGCACTCCCTGCACCCCCGCCTTCCATGCAATACTCGTCTCCTCCCCCTCCTTCAGGTACTCCACCACGACCACCAACGCAGTATCAGCCGATGCCACCACCCCCACAAGGCTATAATCCTCAGTATTATCAAGGGTATCAACGTTGAGGATGTGAGGCGTCCCTCGGAGATGTACGAGAGGACGCGGACGGGACATTTCGGATTTCATCAACTCTTACTGGGTATAGGTAGTATCAATACCATCGACGTCTAGAAATCGTGGTTTTCCATAGTCACTCTCAATATGTAGGAGAGAGGGGCCTATATGGCGATGTTATGCGAAGCAAACCAACTTGTATCTCGTTTGTATGTGTGTAGATTTAGGCTCATTGTGACGACGATACCTCCCCGTACAACACCCTCCTTGTCCAATCCGACGCACGTCGTTCCCATCCTCCGACGGTCGAAAAGACGTCGGCAACGTGCTCGTTCCAGCGTGATTGCAACATCGCCGTAAACGGCCGCTCGACGACCCTTGCGGAGGCAGGGAGGGGACCCGGAATTGTCGCAGACGCGTCTACGAGTCTTCCAGAGAGGAGGTGCAGACTGTCATGCGGGAAGAGTTGCGTCAAGCGTCAGCGCGAGACACACTTGAGAGGGGCACGACTCATCGTCACGCACTCGTTACGGTGTTGAGCGGTCCTACAATAGTACCATGTCCGAACGTGAAGGCATCAGAAAACGGGTCCCGGGGTTGTGAGCATGTTAATGCCAACTTTGTTGCTTACCTCGCTTGTATCAGGTTCGAGAACCCATAGTATACCTGCAATTTTGTGAGGATGTCAGTACTAAGTACTAGGACTCGGGCCCGTGCCGCACTTGTGTGGTCGAGAGCTTGGAAAATGACTTACCCCTCCCGTAGCGACTGCTCCAGCGAGGGACCCCACGAGAAACGACATTGATGTGGTCTTGTTTCGCGGGTCTATGCAGTACACAAAAGCCAAAAAGTGGACTCTAATCGAGGTTGTTTCACTCGGTGGTTGGTCAGTATGCTCGACCGAGTCACCGAGCTGGCACGACCTCTTTCCGGGGTCTTCCCACGCAAGTCTGATCAACCCTGCACATCTCGTTCCAAACAACCAAGTTGAATTACCGTAGGAGAGCGGAATGATATACATAAATTATCTGCACGACGAGTTGTACACAGAAATGCGAGGTCGAAATCGGGGCAACAAATGACGATGATTTTCTTTTTTTTTGCATCATTTGGTATGGAGCTTCACCATATTGCTCTCCAGGCAGGTGATGACCTCTGAATCCAACGACCTCGAGACTTGCCATATACCCGAGACCATCTGTTGACTCAAAATCACCTCAGTGCCCCTAGCGGATCCTTCCAGTGGAATGGCATGATCGCCCACTTGTTCTGGACGAACAGGAGTGAGATATATGATCGGTACCTCTATCGTAGCGCCCGCTCGACCTGAGTCGATGTGCTCGATAGTGATGAGCGTGTCCCCGGGGGTTCGGAAGACGTTGGTCACAAAGCCTTTGGCGCCGTCGAGTTCGCCACCGTGCCAGCCGCCTAGCGTACTAGTGATTTCCACCAGTACTTTCTTGTCTTGGAAGGCTGGATCCAGTAGCCAGTTAGGTGCTGAAAACAGAATACGTGAGACATTGTTCTCCGATTGACCAGGTAGTCACTCACTCGAATCATCTTCGTCCGTTGCCAAGACCCCCGGTGTCGGGGCTGAGTGCATAAAGCCTGCCGACCCCATGGTGCGAGGCGTTGGCGCACTTGAATACGACGCAGCTGGGGTCGGGGCGGCAAACGGTGTTGGAGCAGCTGCTGGTGTCGGAGCAGACTTTTATCGAGTAAATAAGCTGCGGCAAATACCCGTAACTTGGTGGTACTCACCCATGAGGAGTAACTTGCGTCAGCTGGCCGAGCGGGTGACGTGCCGCCCCATCCGCTATTATTATCCGTAGAACCATTCCCCCATCCTTCACCCCAACCTGGACGAGGCGTTCTGCCGCCGTCGTTAGTCCAGTTTGGTGAATCATTGTTTGCATATGGGTTGGGGGTCCGTGATGAGGCAGTCCACGGGGTTTTACCACCGTCTTGATAAGGATTAGGCGTCCGCGAAGAGGCGTTCCAAGCCGGTGTTTTGCCACCATCCTGGTATGGGTTGGGCGTGCGCGACGAGGCGTTCCAAGCCGGGGTCTTGCCACCGTCACCACCAAATGGATTCGGTGTTCTGGAAGAAGCATTCCACGCGGGGGTTCTTCCATCGCCATTCGCGTACGGATTTGGTGTACGACCACCTCCCCATCCAGGTGTACGACCACCGGTCGATTGTGCATAAGGGTTGGGAGTCCGTGCTGGTGCTCCCGGGGCCCTGAAACCACCCTGCCCGGGGTTCTGGTGAAAAGGCTTGTTAAGAGGGATGAGTGTTCCATCAGGTCTAAGACAGGGGGGATGAGAACTACGCAGTCAAGGCTCAGACACGCCACTTACAATTTGCGGTGTAGCTTTTGCTTGTCGACGGTGATGACCCTGTTCCCGGTGTGCAACTCTACACGGGCAAGGTTACCGTTTGTATCTTTGATGATCCCAAGGTAACCTTTCTGCGGACCCTTGATGACAGCGACGAGAGCGCCAATGTCCCGATCTCGAGGACCGCGCCCGATGGCAGAGCCGACCATGCCTCCTGAGGTTGCACCACCGGCCACATGTGGGTTCATCTTACCGAGGTCTGTGCCCGGTTTGACAAGATTTCCCTTTGGTGCCAGTGAAGCCAGGGACCGTGCACGGGTGACGAATACGCCACCGTTCTCGGGAACATCGCGGTTGTGTAGGAAGGCGAAAAATGATTGGTGAATGTGAAGCACTCTGCCTTTACGATTCTGTGGAACATCTGAGAACGGGTCAGCGAGTGTTTGTTGTGAACACACCTCTCCATCTACTTCTCGGACATTATCATTGACTCGAAGCTCGTGACCCTCAGAGTCGGTTGCTATTGCACGATTGGAGTCCCTACGCATGGATATCTGATGAGGTTGAACAAGCCGTACTTGACCATTCTGGTCGAGCACTCGGAAGGAGTCGCGCTCAGTCTTGTAGATGACTCCCACAGTTTGTAGACTAAAACTCCATTAACATCGAAACAGTCGTCAGCGAAGTGTGCACCTACTCAAGTTGAACCAAATCATGCAACTCGTAGTTGCCCACGATGTTGGTGCCGGAACCCACCTCGGCAGCCTCTCGAAGATCTTTTGAGAATACAGAAACCTGGATGGAAATGTTGTGAACATCAAGTAACATTACAAACAGGGGGACCTACCTCTTGCATCGACATATCAGAAAGGAACGTGACGACGTTGTCAGAAACAGATACAACAAGACCAGTTTCGTCTGCGTTCTGACCGGCCATCACTTTGACATGGTCACCCGGTTTGAACCGCTTCCGGACGCTGCGAGCTGTCACGTCGACTTTTTGGCCGTCAATGTCTACACCGACTGCAGTGACGGTGACGACGTCCTGATTGATCGAATCGACGACACCATGTACACCGGCTTGTTCTCCCTCAAAGACTTCGATGTGGTCTCCAGGTTGAAGGACAGAAATCGCTGCCTTTCGTGATGCTTCTGCTATGATAGAGAGGTCAACCGGATTCTCGTTCTCTGCACCGTCTTGTCCTCGCGTAAATCGCGTGATTTCATCCAAGGTGGGATTTACGTCGTCCAGTTGTAGCGCTGAAAGTTTGAAGTCCTTTTCAATGAAACCGTCCTTGTACGTGTCGTTTTGGAAGACGTAGACTTGGTTCCGTTTGGAGACCTGTTTGCGACCATAGACCTTGACAACTTCCTCGTAATTGAAGAACCGTTGGGGAGGCCGCATCGTGGAAACACCAGTGGCAGCTTTCTTCCGCTTCCGTCCATCTACGCTCGCATCGTCCCTCGGGTTAAGATCAATACGAGGGATGAATTTGAGGCCAACATCCTCGCCGTTCTCGGTTATGTCCATGACCTGTGCAAGGTCACCTTGGTATTTCCCGCGCTTTACACGAACCCAGGTTCCGGGAGTGACCGTCAAGTCTTGCTTCTTGATTTGCAAAAGGCTGGCCATTTCCTCGATGGGTACCAAGGTGATACCACGGCTAGGGTAGACACCGACGAGACCTTTGCATGCCTGGTTGACCTGTTGGGCGCTACGAGCCTCCACATATATCATCCCCGGCAAAGAGTCTCGTTCAAAAGCCGATGATATCGAAAGTGGTTGAGCCGTATACTCAAGATCGATCGCCTTGCGCATGAGACTGAACACGATGTCTCGCTCTCGTCCGGGCTATTACAAAAGGATACGTGAGTGAGGTTGTATGACCGCATTTACCGATTCACTACCTTGACTCTGACTTGCCATAAGCTTGCATCATGCACAGAGGGCATGAGCAAGCGTTGTGGAACCTCGTTCATGTCACCTGTATACCGTACGGCAGCGCGTCCATAGCGCTCGTGTAGATTCTGGGCAATTTTGGCCAGGTCTTGATCGTTCAGTTCTCTCTCTCGGCGATCAAGTCGAGCGTTAACAGCTGCCCTTCTGTTTATATCTTCGTCGTCCCCTTCGAGACCAGCGTCCGCAATGAACTCATCTAGACGAAGGTGGTTAGGATTGGGACGACAGTGATCCGATATAGAGACAAACCACCGCCAGCTTCTTCCTCTTCCTCTTCCTCCTCTTCGTCTGTGTCTACCTCGGCCTCCACGTCGAGGAAGCGGTTGACTGTATTGCGCTTGTGACGATGCTACATGGATGTCATCTGAATAAGCCTGAAAACAATGTTGTAAAGAACTCGAACCTTTGCGCGTTTCCTCCCGCGGTGATCCTCGTCTTCGTCTTCGTCGTCTTCATCTTCGTCGTCATCTTCATCGTCATCCAGTGCGTCGTAAATAGACCCTCGAGACTTTCCGCTTTTACGCTCCGGCTGAGTCTGCCTCACCTCTTCCACCTCGTCGTTCTCGGGTTGCACAGGATCTGATTCCTGGTCCTGCATAGCATAGTCGTCGTCTAAGTCCATGAGGGCGAGATGGTGGTGGTATGAAGCAAGGTAGACGTTGACACGACCTGCGACCTCACGCTTCTGATTAGTCAGCTTTCCCTTATGTACTTTCTTTCCCTCCGTAAGATCGGTAATAATACTAGTATTATGTCAGTCACGAGTCACTACTCGTCGGGTTCTTAATGGCTGCTTTCCTCGAACTTCCACTGGAGCTGCTGCCAGTGATTTTTGACTTTGTTCTCAAACCTCAGCACATATTCACACTATGTCTTGTGCATAAAACATTCGGCAGATTTGCGACTCCTTTGCTATACCGTCGTATATTCATCTTTGCTTGGTATAAAGAAGCAAAGACCAGGGTTGGTCTCAGACTTAATTTGCCTTGCACAAGTCACTCGATAGTGCTCTCCACCCAGGTCATTTTACTCTTCCGGACCTTATCTGGGTGCCCTCATCTCGCTCGTCATGTAGAGAAATTAGGCAAGTTACCGATGATCTACCCCGTGACTCCAATCCCTCACGGCAGCTCGGTAGAGATCAGAGACTTTCCGAAGGCTTTATCTGCCGACGGATACTCTGACTTACTGCAACTGTGCGCTCAAGGGGTCAGGAATTGCGTTAATCTTAGGTCTTGCACATGGACCAGAGACGGATCCCTTCATTCTGCCGTGCTCAAGTCTCTCGGCGGCTGCACACAGCTGCATGAGTTGGAGATAAATGGAAACGACAGTGGATATGATCCAATTTTGCTCACTCAGTTTTCTCGTTTGAGCAACATCTCGTTGATTATGCCCAGTGCTCACGTTCTAGACATTTTTCCCATCTGGATTTCAATCACAGGCGAAACACTTCGTAGCCTCACGATCATTTGTAAGGTGAGGTGATACACGCGAATCCAAACCAAATAGTGAGTGATAACCTGTCGGCAGGCATCAACCCTGATAACCGATGTGTTTCTGGTACATCTTGCGCCAAACCTTCAAGGCCTGGAGTACTTGTGCATCGTCGGGTGTCCCAAAGTGACCCATCTGGGTATCGGGACGGTTGCCTCTGCCAACAAGAACGGGCTTATCGGGATCAGTCTCGAGGGCATCTCACAGGCATTCGTACGTGTTCTGCGCACGTGCTTGATCCGCTGGCCTTAGTCGTGCATCCGGTAGGATATATCTGCATTCAAAGCCACATGTCTCCGCAACCACGCGTTCAGACGGTTAAGAGCAATCACCCTGACCGTCCACGTTCACATGCCTCTGGCCGACTGGACTCGTGAAGTCGAAGATCTCTTATCTTCCGCGCCGCTGGAGGTTTTTTCGATATATTCCACGAGCATTTCGACATGGACCCCTATGCTCGACGAATTCTGGAAAAGCATAGTGACAAAACATGGCCAGCGACTGAGGAGGCTCTCTGTTCATCGCATGCAGATTAGTCTCGCCGCATTGGAAGTGATTTGTTTACAATGTCCGCTGCTCGAGCAATTATTTATAGTAGCGGAGCAGCGCGAATTAGTAAGTCCCCATCTGACCGCAACCATGCTGCTGCATGCGAAATTATCGTATTTTTTTCAGGACAATGCAGCGCGCCTGTTTGCGTTGGCAAAGAACCTTCGCACACTTCACATCAACTTTCCACTGAGTGAATCCTCCATGGTTTCTCTACCCATGTTGATGCAGAGCGCGGCTTCGATCGTATCCGTTTGTTCTCCTACACTTGCTCACATTGGATGTAACACGCGGGTATGGCAGGTGAGAGTTGCATACATTACTTCGCACGGCTTTCGCACTCAGTGGCTACTCGCTAAGGTCAAGAGAAATGTCCATGAGGATGGGAACGGCGATAAGTATGTCATGCCAACACTAGCTCCGCTAGAGAACCCGGAAATTCCTGAACAGTTTCTTGTCATTCGAGCATGAACTCCGGGTCGCATGTAGATTTTCGAAGTCGTGGGGTTGAAACAACCGTTGAATGTTGCATCGTGTTAACAGCGCTGTGAGGGGATCCATGGCGCAACTGTTGCTACCGCGTCACACGATATGTTGATTGGAACAGTGTAATTAACGAATGCCGAGTTGTGTTCAAGTTGTGATGTGGGTGACCCTTAGGAGAAATTTCATCCGGAATTAGATAGGCCAAACACGTGTAGCTGGGCGGAGTGGCGACTGGCGTCAGTGACTGGATGGGCCAGCGTGCATTCTTCCTCCTCTCCCTCGTCCTCTACCATGGAATCTGCAGGACCTGTATCAACGTCTGCTTCTACGATCCGAGCACTTCATCCACGACAAGAACATCACGTTAGCTCTACCAGCTTTGCAGCCAGTGCTTCTCAGCCATCGTCACCTCGGTCCAGTGCACTCCCTTCGCCTCCCGACAGCCCATCAGAGTCGATATCCTCGCTTCCGTCCGTCGGATCTTCTTTCTTTTTCTCCTCTGCGGCCGCCAGTCCCCCGCACTCGCATCCTCAATCCGACCATGCCAAGGAGTCCACACAGGGGCTCATTATCCCATCCCTAACCCTCCCAGAAGCCCTTCCGCGGCCGACACAGTTCGGAAAGACCCTGGGAGACGTTCGGTTACTCGTAATTGGGGACGCTGTACAGGATCACAGCCTGGTGTCCAGTCTGTTGTTGACTGACAACGAGGACGTTGTGGATGCCGGTGACTGGGAGGCAACCAGTGACGGTTTCGTATTACGCGCTTCGACAGACTGGATTGAACACAAGGACGCGCATGGACTCGAGAAATTTGAACCGTCACGGAACGTCGAGCTTATTGCCCGTCACAACATTCAGAGTAATGTGCGTGTGCCACCTCTCATAACCAATTAATTCTAATGAGCAGGCGGTTACCAGCCTTCATCCATACTGCCAGCCATACATTCACCATTCCATTCTCTACTGGAAATAATTGATCGACGCTGCCAGCCGTCTGTCGCCCTGGCTAGCCTGATCGCTTCACCATGGACCCCGTTATACACCGCTCTTATAATTCTGACAGATTTAGGTGAGCAAACCATCCATCTCCGTCTTTCTGTGCATCCGCAGGAGCTAATCCGGCTTTTTGCACAGGACCTTCTAGCACCGAAAATGAAATCATTGACACGCTTGCACTCCATATCCCCGTTATCGTGCTTCGCCATGGTCCGGACCAGACTAGATTCCCTTCACGACCTCATATGTCTTCCTTCAGACCTTCCTCTCCTTTGGCGCTCCGCAATGGCTTATTCCGATCACCAGAGACCCTCTCATCCTTGCGCTACGAGGCAGCCGAACGGTTCCTGCGTTGGCGGGAAGTCGAGCGCGCAGTAGAAAACATTGCTGCAAGCCATCGCGAAACGGCGCACTACATCGCCGAGAAGCCACAGGGTTGGGACAAGGCCAGGTGGGAAGCTGAGTGGGAGATACGACTGTCCCAGGACGTTGCCACCCGCACCAGAGAAAACACTGTTACAACTCGGCCTGACGCAATCAGTCCGCCCGTCCCTTGTGTCGATCCTCTACATCTTTCCAGTTTGCTATCGTTGTCTCTTTCTCTCGTTCAGCCGGTCAGAGACCGCTTACACAAGAGCATGTCGAGGGCTTGGGCAAAGCTGTCAGATGGGGAGGTGCGAATCGCATTGCTAGGTAGCTTTTGCATCGGAATTGGGATTGGCCTCATGGTTCGGTAGTTTCTCTTTCGTTGTTGGTGCCGGTTCTTGGCGTCGAGTTGTACTGTAACGATTGTTTCTATACTATTTTCTTTGGACTTTTTTACTGATTCATGGAGATGCAAAAGCAGGGCATTCGGGAGCGTGCGGCTCAATGGTCTAGTCGCATGATACGTGCTTCGGGTGGTTTCCCCGCCACACGGGTGGTGAAGATGTACGTGACCCGGGTTCAATTCCCGGTTGAGCCCAATGATTTTCTACCATCAACGTTGTCATTATTGCTGGCACTGCGCACACCATTTCTGTTGTCTTTTTTTAATTCTCCCTCCGTACGCGGGGGCTAACGATTTTATGATTTACAGCATTTACAGTAAATTCGTCGCAAAAATACATACAGATAATTTATCCTAATCTTGGGGGCCATCTGAACTAAATATCATACGCAACGAGTGGCCCCACGGAGCCACTGCGTAGTCTTGGTCCTACGGCTCTCTGGTGAGTGGGGCAATTGCCGGGGGATATTTGAGGGTGGTCTCGTCTGAAACCTTGTGAAACCAGCCATCGTTCAATCGTGGCGACAATATCCTGTGAGTTCCAACAGTCAGACAACATGAAACCTGGATACTAGTAATCCGTCCGACTCACAGCTATAATCATTTCCGAACGCGGGGTAGTGACCCAGCGGTACTCTCCCGTTTCCCCATCTCTAGACGTGATTTCATGCTTGAATTGCATCAGAGCTGGGAGGTTGGGTTTCTTGCACAGCTTATCGTTGGCTTGGACCAGCAATGCATGCATAGCGCACAAGCGGTCAAAGCGCTTCTCTCCTTCTAATAGAAGGGACAAGCAAAGATGAATATCCCTCGCGTTAATTATTCCTGTATCGAACAGGCTACCCATCAAGCTGGCAATATTGATACCGTATGGAGTAGGTGACACGGTATTCGCCCGAGTGGGTGACACCTCCATCCAGGTAGCGTCCTGTATATTCCCCTTTGTTGGCCAAGTCTCAATGATAAAAGTCTGCAATGTTGACCCACCAATTTCCAGTCCTCCTTGAACGCTGCCAACGCTGTGATGCGAATGGTGTTCTCCAAGCTCCTCCCCTCCATGCAGGATATATTTGCCACATTCCTAATGACGGCACGCGCAATACGGGATGCAAGTGATGCGGTTCCGGGGGATACAGCTCCGAACGCGATCAATGACTCGATAAAGGGCTCCATTCCTCGGGCCCGGTAGTCCAATAACCATTGGTTGACCATGTTGTGGAACCCCACTGGCATCGGCGAGGCTCGACTGCTGGACGAAAGGCTCTCATAATCTGAGGAGGATGAATTGTCACCGGTGGATTGGAATGAACCTTCTTCACTGCTTTGCCGGTCCGGTGACCGATCAGGATAGCTGCACCGTGACATCGAATCGCTGTCATTCGCGGTGGAGCGTTCAAGATCCTGGGATGCTACTACGTTGGGCGTAGGCCAGTCAGTGTCGCCGACGGGCAGCCAGCCATCATTGGTGCTGCCGTTGAGAGGCGAATCGTCTGATGTAGCGTCGTCCGTGTCAAACGCGAGTTCCGTCGGCGTTGGTGGAGGGGCTCGAAGGAATACCAGTCCGGTCTTCATAGACATGGGCAAGATATCTACCGTGTCGTTTGGCAAGTCGTTCCATGCGGCGATCACTTCGGCCGTCGGGAAGGGCAGGCTATCCCCCTGGAAGCACTCTTTCATCCGCTGAAGGTTGACCCTTAGTTCGTTGGCGAAGACATGTTGCTGAATGTTCCTATGGAATTGCTGTTCGATATGTTGTGCAGCAAGCAGGCTCATCGTAAGTGATATGGAGGGAATGAAATGGGTGAGGAGAAAGAGATGTAGACTTCTGGACGTCAACCTGGACGAATTTATAGGCTGTGAGCTTGCGGGCTCGTGGACGATTGTGGGTGCGCTTTGACGACACGAGGCGTGTCAAAGCGTTCACGCTGGTGACAGGGAGTGGCAGTCCACTGATGCTCCAAAAAATATACATACGGGGGCATTTGTCCACGGCGCCAACAGTCAAAGAGTGCACCAGGCCCAAGTGTGTATTATAGGCCGAGATGTCGGTAGCTCGTTGTTAAAGCGATGGCACATTCCTCAGATGGGTAGGAGGTGTTTTCCATGGAGATAATGGGGTTGCAATCCTACGACCATGTCAAGATTTGTTCAAGGAACTGCATACTCAAGTACCCACCTTTGAGCACGTTTCGATTTCGAGGTCGCCATCACAGCCCCGGATTCCAACAAAACAGATTTTGGTTTTGCCGTACGGAGTGGCGTGCGAAGCAGAGTCAACTTCACCACCGCAGCCGATACCCTGAACAATAGAAAGATCAAAGCAGGGGTCCAATTGCACGCGTCTGCCCACAAGACAGGACAAAAACTAGACGTTGTCACTGAAAACGTCCGACTTATTTCCGAAGTAAAACACAGGAATTTGGTCGAGGGGAGCGATGATGCATTGATGTTTGCACTTTGGCCACTTGGGCCATAGTTCACATCGGTCCACCTGGCACGTCGCGTGCGATAAAAAAGTACTGGTACTCTGTAAGATGATATATTTACCAGCGCGTCCACGTCGTGCCTTGGATGGACGCGGGGAGTCAGGGGTCAGGGTAACTTCTTCTTTCGAAGGGGCACCTTGCACGCAGACGGGTGAAACGAACAATCTGGGACCTAGATAAGGTATGTCGGGTAGGTCAAACCGTGCGGAGGGAGCTAATCACTCGATAAAGCACCCAGCATGAATTAGTGAACCACAAGAAGGTCGTTGCTCCAGTAGCTTGGGCTGCGAAGGGGTCCAAGAGCCGAAGATCGTAATAGAGCTGACGCATGATGCTCTATACAATCACCTGAAGCGTCTCGAACAGGGTCTTCATGTAGGAGACGAGCTGGTAGCAAAGTGAGGTGTACTATAGATTGCCGGTGGTCAGACGAAGTCACATCATACTATGGGTCTGGTTACCTGTTTGATGGTCTCAAGGTTCTGCTCGCCATATGACCAAGGCTCGTTCGGACAGTTGTTAGCGGAGAAAGGTGTTGAAGGTGATGTAATGTTGCAGACACGCGAACTGTGATGATACCAAACTGCATTGCGTTTAGGAAGCATTCAACCAACTCATGCACACGCATCTCTCTGGCGCATTCAGATAGATCGTCATCAAGGTGGGCAAGAATATACTCACATATGGGAGGGGAGTGTCCACACTCAGATAGTTGGGGAGAAATTTGAAGCAAGTAGGCAGCTGGGTATAGTATTGCTCATTACAAGCGTGACCGAAACTAAAGCGAGGGTACTGATACCTAACATTGAGGTAAATTGTCGAAGTCGCTCCTATAAGCTGGCCACGGGCAGGCCACTGCAGTATGTCACATGAAGGACATCGAAAGATCTAGCATTTGTGAAGACGTCCAGCCCCAAACTGGCCACACGCAGAAGAATTATGGGTCAGTTGAACCCGAATCCAAGCGAGGATTTACGAAAAAGCTGAATACATTGGATGGTGGATAACCCAATACGGATACGTACAGAAACCCTGGGATGGCTATCCTTGAAAAGCGACCCCTTTCTTTGCTGTCTCTGCAAGTCCACCTCCTGCGAACCCTGTACCTGGAAGACGAACAAAGTTAACGCAAAGGAACGACGAAAGACCAAGATTTCGCGGTAGAATCGCTGATCACGCGTACATACCTTCCCTCTTAAGCTCCACCATGTCAAGGTCCGTCAGTCCCCGGTCACAAACGATGCACTGACTAGCGGGTCGCACAAGGGAGTCTGTGCAAACTTTACACACAATGTGGGAACAAGGCCGCATTACTAGGAGTCATATGTGAACCACTATGCCTCAAGGCCAAGAGGGTGCACATACAGAACAGTATTTTATTATTGGAAAGATTGGATTTGCAGGAAGGGCATATTGGATTCTTTGACTCTTCAACCTTTTTTATCTCGTTGGCCCCAGGAGTGGAGTCTGTTGAATGTGCGCTAGAAGAGGCAACGAAGGAAAATTGGACAGGAATGAATGACTTCAAGCTTCGAATACAAGATGAAATGAAAAAGAGCTCGTAGATCCTTGGTAGTGACACGCACTTGATTGGATGAGGTGGATCCCCTCCTCGACACATTGTTTGAACCTTTACATCTTTCAATGACGAAGGTGGGCCATTCGACGTATAGGTAGGTGTGAGCGAGGGTAACCAGAAATCAGGCAGTTTGTGCCGCAGTGCCTCCGCCTGTTCTCGCTCTATCAGCCTGAGTGCGGCTTCCTCAGCGTCCCGTGCAAGCATCTCCACGGTCGAGCTGTCAAAATCAAGTTTCCGTTTGCCTGGGCGACCTGTGGGCTCTCCGCCAGATGTCGAGACGATGGCAGGCAAGTTGGCGGATAGGGTGAGTTGACCCTTTTCGAAATCTCGCAAAACGCGCTCCCGTGCGGCTTCCAACGCGTGCTGCTTCTCTTCTTCCGCCTCTCTCTTGAGCTGGTCTAGGCGCCCTTTCTGTCTCTTGATGTCTTTCTTCTGGTTCACTGTGTCTGCCTCTCAGTCCATGTCTCGCTGGCGGAACACACGATTACATACGGAGATCAGCATATGCACACTCTTTGCAAAACAAGTGGCCATGATCACAGGCAATGGGATCTCGAGCTCGCTGTAAGCACAGAGCGCAAGCATCAAAGTTTCGCATGGACTCGTTCCCTAAACGTTGCTAGAACGTATGAATTTACCAATTATCTGGAAAGGATACAGACGACATACACGTTTCGTGCCATATTCTGTCTTCTGCTTTTCTGCATACGAGAAAACGGAAGAGGCCGTGTTGTTTTTGCTATGCTTCGTCATGCCTCTCGAACTTCGAAACGTGCGCGTGAAGTCGAGTTTGCCTAATCCGGGATGACCTCGCCTGTTGTGGGTATCGAGGCCTTCAACAACATCCTCCACTCAATGTAACCAGGATCACATTGTTGTTTACCAAGTACAAAGTATCGGACCTCTGAAATGACAACCGACCATGCTAACGGTCCATTGACAAGCCAAGCCATCAAGAAGATATGACATCCCTGAGTTGCGTCTTTGGTATAGCCTCAACGAATGCTTTCCTCTGTAACCGCACATGCGTCGCCTGCTCGAATGCATAAGCAAAGGCGATCAACTGATACTCGCTGTACGCCGTGCCCATGAAACACAGGCCAAAAGGCATTCCAGGAGCTTTGTCATGCAAAGGCGTGGGTGGGTTCGGTGTTGGCTCAGTGGCAGCGGAGAAGAAACCAAGGGGAACTGTTGCAATGTTTTATGCGTAAAGCGAACTCGCAAACGCGGGATGAAATACGTACCAGATACAAGTGGATAACCTGCAATTGCCGCAACCTTGGTAACATAACCTGTGTACCCAAACAGTCTCAGTGTGATCCTACCAGAGGGAATCTGACATACTATAGTCTGAAACTGACGGCAAGATGATTGCATCAAGCGCAAACTTCTTGAGCGTAGCATCGATACCATCCGTGCGGCCGAGTTGATAATCTTTCTCGACGGCTTCGTAGTACTGCTCGTCTACCTTGCTTGCCTCAGATTTATAAAACCTTGCGATAAATGAATGTCGATGAAGACCTTATTCGGGAAAAACTCGCTGGCTCACTGCGATTGATCGGTGTGGTAAGGTTCAGGAAGTTCCTTCTCCTTGTTCTCATCGTTGAACCGAATGAGATCCGCGAGGTTATTGATGTTTTGCGGACGTTTACGAAGTCCTTCGATGTATTTGTTGACCCCAACTTTGAACTCCACAGTGAGCACCAGGCTTTCGTGTTCAGACGCCTTGAGTTCCTCGGCATTAGAAAATTCAGCAGGATCCACAATATCCGCACCCAGAGAGCGGAGAACATCGAGAGCCTTTTCAAACTCTTCGATGATGGGGCTGTCATCTTTGATCAGTTTCCGAGGCACACCAAGTCGTTTTCCCATGAGAGCATTTTTATCCAAAGCTTTCATATAATCAGGGATCTCGGGTTGCTCCTTGGTTGCCTCGTCGTCCTCGTCCTTTCCAGCAATAAAGCCGAGTAAGAGCGCAGCGTCTGCAACGGAACGACACATGGGTCCAACTGTATCTTGAGTAATTGATATCGGGATGACTAGATGACCGATAATTAGCAAGCGTTCCCGCAAGGTTTGCCTCCTTAATATTTACCTCTTGTACGAGAGACAAGCCCAACGGTAGGTTTGATCCCAACGATGTTATTCCTGCTGCTCGGAGAAATGATGGAACCATTGGTTTCCGAGCCAAGGGAAGCAGCAGCAAGTCCAATAGCCATGGCGACCCCGCTGCCAGAACTCGAGCCAGAGGCATCCCCGTTTGGGTAGTACGGAGACAGAGTTTGTCCGCCCCGTCCAGAGAACCCGTTGGGAACATTACCTCGAAAATTGGCCCATTCTGACATGTTAGCCTTGCCGAGGAAAATGGCTCCAGCCTTGCGTAGCTTCGCCGCTACGGGGGCGTCGCCTACGACCTCGGAACCAAGGAGAGCGTATGAACCTGAGATATGAGATAGGTTTGAGACACTAGTCAACCCGGGCCGGGCCCATGAAAAGTGCATACCGGCAGTTGTATTCAAGCCTGTAAGATGGAAATTCAGCCCAGATCGGTCACGATGCGCGAAATGAGCTCTCACCTTCCTCGTGCAGAGTCGCGATGTTGTCTTTGAGTAGTAAGGGAATGCCATGTAATGGGCCACGACTACCTTTGGCCTTGCGCTCAGCATCAAGTGCTACTGCCTGTGTCAAGGCCCGTGGGTTTGTCTCTATGACTGCGTGCAAGGCAGCCCCCTTCAGATTAACCTCCTCAATTCGTGCGGTGTATGCCTAGAGAACGCATATGACACCGGGAAATCGCGGACACGCTCTCGCAGGACCGACCTTGACCAGGTCCACGCTCGTGAACTGACCTTTTTCAAGACCCCGCTGAAGCTCGGCGATACCAGCCTCATACAGGTCGGGGAACGCGGAAATCTCGTGAGCAGACATATCTCCAGGTGACTTGGGATTGAACAACGAGTGCCAGAAAGCAAACGCCACGGATGATAACAGTTCCGTCTGCGACTAGATATGCCAGCTGAGTCATTGATCAGGTGGACGATGTCACTGTGTGAATGGTCGTGGGATGAAAGGTGCACAGTAGACACATGATCGAGCCTGTTTCAAGTTCAATAACCTAGTGAGCAAATTGGGAGGAATGCGCGACGAATACTCACCTCCACCGTTTTGTCACCGCCCACAGCGGCGGACAAGGCTCCACAGCGTGTCATTACAAAAGCCTTTCGCCGATCGCCGTTACTGCACCCCAACTTTGAATTGTGTTTGAAGGGCTCAGGACCGTATCACTTGCTTTGTATCATGGGGACACCCCAGCAACGCCGTGAATTCGCACCTGGGCCCAAATCACGAGTCTAGGATTGCTGTGAATCTCATGACCTGCGGTGTTACTCGGTTGCTTCAAGTTCCTGGGCGGTTATAATTTCTCTCAGACCTTGAACCACTCCCATCCCCCGGTCCATTGGCCCACCAAATGCATCTGGTTAGAGCGAGAACAGTGCACTGTTGGGAAAGTTGTCGACATGTAGAAGGTCTAAGCTCTTACAATCTGTTTGCACCGTCGGTGAGTCCCACCCTAGCAGTGACGGAAGTCGGCGGTCGAAAAAGTAGTAGCTGACCAAATTTGTCCCCTAGAGATTTGAACCGGGGTGCCTTAGTCTCTTCTCCCCGGCCGCCACCCCAGGGCCCATACAGTCAGTAACGTAGACTTGATCCACGAGGCAACTTCTGGGAGCCCTGAGCAAACAGGCTCAACTTCCTAGGGCCCAAGGGCGCCGTATTTCCTATCAAGGCCGCATCAATACCTCGATACTCCGGGATGCTCGGTGCCCAAGATCATATGGCTTACACGAGTTCAATGCTAGCTCGGGTGAGTGATCCGTGACGTTCTTGGATTGTACACACTTATCGGTCGTGTAGGCGTTGGTAAATTTATTTAAAGCACACACGAGGCTCGGAAGTTCTTGAAGCAGCCTCGAATAGCGACAGCACCGCTATCATGGATATCATAAGGTGGGCATTGGCATGAAGACCGGTTCCTGACATGGTACATGTCTCTGCTATGGTCTAGACTCGAGCCGATGCCAGTGCGGATTTATGCGAGTGTTGTGATCGTCGAAACCCCAACGCGGGAACTACAAAATTGCGCAGTATGAGAACCACTGGATTCCCGCGTCCCTTTCTCCACTCGGTCTTGACTCCTCCCTGCTAGCATGGCCACCAATGGAGATGTAAACACAACAAGCAATCTTAGCGACAGCTGGGGATCCACTCTTGCGGCGGTCTTCGTTGCGCTAGTGTTCTATGGTGTCAGCATATTGCAGACGTATGTAACCCGTGCGGTTTTACAACGTCATTATTTATCATTTTCTGTTTCCGTAGATTCCTTTACTATGAGCGGTCAGTCCAGATGTGAATCGTGGTCTCTTTTGGGTGTACTAATGGAGATCAGTTATACAAAAGACACCATCATGCTGAAGTCACTGGTAGGTTACCACTTTCCTACGGAGGATACGCTACTCAACTTTTTAGGTGGCTTGGGTGTTCGTTCTAGACACGCTCCACACAATCCTTATATGCGCAGGCGGTGAGATCCGGTACATCTACCAGGCTGGACAGATGGTGTGCTGACGCTGCCCCATCAGTGTGGGAATACTTTGTCGTGCACTTTGGGGACGACAGCTTCCTCGCGTATACCCATGCGTAGGCAGGCAGGCATTCTTCTTGAGGAAGGCGCTAACAGTCAGCATAGCCCTTTATTAATTTCTATAGTAGTTACCGTGAGTACCCCGAGATCTGCCACTCCGGACCGAAGCCTCATGTTGCGTGGATTAGTCTGCCGTTTCTTCCACTGTCCAATCGTTTTTTATATATCGGATCTGGTTCTGTGCGTTCGATAGGCATCTTGACGATCTCCACTCACATATTCCTTCAGTGACGAAGAGCCGTCTTAGATGGCTCTTTCCGGCTATCTTGATGCCCTTCGTAGTTGCCCAGCTAGGTGAGCACCCTCAGGTTTATGTGTCCCGCCACTGAAGCGAAAAGAATCCTAGTTTTGGGTGCCTGTAAGTGTGGGTGCAGGTCGGCGATGGAGCGCAGCTGATATTCAATTACGCAGTTTATACGGTCACTGCGATGGTGTTCCAAACGAGCGTTTCCGCCGTTTCAGGGCCCCTGCTTACTGTACGACACGTCAATTCCTGTTTTACATTGTTCTGACGAGACGCGTTCAGAAGGTGGCCAATTCACTCAATGGAGTTGCGATGGCGGTCGACATCACCATCACGATCTCTTTATGTACGCTGCTTGCCATGGGCCGAACAGGGTTCGAAAAGTGTGTTCCTTTTCGGTTCGCTATGTCGGGCGTAACTCAACGCGCCCGTCACCTACACAGCACGGATCAAATACTTCTCCGGTTGATCTTTATCTCAGTCAACACTGGCCTCTCATCTGCGCTCTTCGCCTTTCTTTCCGTCCTCCTGGTACGTGTCTGGCGCCCTCTTCCGACACATCGTCTTTCCAACATCTCACCACCTCATCATCCCATCATCCCATCGGCAGCTCGTCTTATACCCGACCGATCTCATCTTCACAGCCCTGTATTACCCCCTATGTACGGTGTACTGCAATACGCTGCTTGCGAGCCTCAACGCGCGCTCGTTTGCCCGGGGTGACAGTGAGACACGGCAACTAGAAGCACTCACGTCGCTCGTATGGCAACAACACACCGTCGCTGTGGATATGGATGAGGACTCGGAACGAACGGAGGTATACAGAGCCTCCCTCCCCCCCAATCCGGTGACTACCAATCACGTATGGCGTTGATGTGGCTCACCGCACATTCATGCTCCGGCTCTCCAAAATGGCCGTGTAAATGGCTGGGCCTACCCCAACTCTCTAATGACAAGATGACCCAGCCTCATGGTATGTGACGGCCGCCGGTATCCTTACAATACCTCCATTGTCCTAGACGCAGTGTACCTGATCCATTCCTGCATCTAACATTACTTCTTGCTCCGCGTCCAGTAATCCTGCATACAATTAGGACGTCAAGTTACCAATGCGCCTTCCCCATACGTTACGTTATACTCAGTAGAGCGGATCAAATACCCCGCATCTCATATTTACGAATTGCCTGTCATTTGCAAGTAGACATACATGTTAACCTACTGTGTAACTGACAAAAGAAACTAAAAGGATCCGTACGAATCGACGCTACGTTGCAAAACAAAATAGAAAACGAATAATCAAAAAGGATGCCCGAGAAGGGAAAGAGAAATAAAGTTCCTTGGCTACATGAAGAAGATTATCCGCGTCAGTTCCATCGTCCGTGTATCACCCATCTTCCCCAGGGCCCAGGTGAATGTCAGTGGCCACCATATCGCGAGGCAAAACGCCTGTCCTGGCGAAGGGAAGATGAAATCCCCATGGATATCATCATCAGTGTAAGTCGTGGAAAACGCCGGTGTAGTCCGGTAGATCGTGTGTAATTATTGCAGATGGCAGGTACCTGATAGCTCATAGGCAAGAGCGTGTGCATGTATGTCCGTAATATAAGTTAAGTCGGGCATCAAAGTATGTCCACGTGGCCCAATGTGGTGTGCTTTTGGCGTGGGTCGATTACTGAGATGGACTATGCTATTGAATGGTATAGGCGGGAGGGCATCTGTGGTGGTGACGTCGGTTGGGAGGAGGCAGTAGAATATTTTCGAAACCGATTAGGATTTGGTCGGCGGAATGTCTGCCGGGTAAAAGTGAGCAGGTGTATCGGCGAAGATGACGACAAACTGCTTACGTGGCGCGACATGATTATCTTTGCCATTGATAGTGGCACAGGGCTTTCGTAGAGTGCAGGTGCTGGCAGTGCGATGCTCAGACGGGGAACGAATACCGGGATACGGAAATACTCACGAGGAGGTTGAAATTGGGGTCCTGTCCGTGGCCGCCAGTTGACGACGGGGAGCGTTTGTGAACGTTTTTGTAGGCCGACGCCGACGCCGTTGCCAACCCGGGAGAAAGGTTTTTCCGGGAAGGTTAGCGTGAAAGGAAGGGATGCGGGGAGAGTATCCCAGTGCAGAGAACGACCCCAGGACTTGGCGACAAAAGACAAGGAGAGCAACGGGGCCCGTTTCTCTTCAGGTTCTGGAGGAAGCATTGGACAGGACCAGAGACGCATGAGGGAGAAGACTATGCGAGCAAGGAAGAAGAGCAAGATGGAAGCGGCAGCAGCCATGAAGATGGCAGAGAGACTGGGAAACTTTGCGGGGACGAGGACGGACATGTTCTGGGACGGAATAAGGAGGAGACCGTTAAGAGGAAGGGAAATAACGGAGATGAGCCCAGCGTAGAGCACGGGGAGGGCAGACGACTGACTGGAGACAGAGCCACGCAGCGCAGTAACCGAAACAAACTCGTCAACTATTTAATACTTTGTTTATTTTCGCTCGGCCAACTCCGACGCGACGTCTGTCAATATTACGTCATGTTTATCTTCGATAATTAGAAATCTTTAATCGAGCCCTCGTGCGACGCCCTCTTCAGTTATCCTTTCACCGTCATATTGGCCCGCTTGAGATACGAGATATGTTGTCTCTCAGTACTCAGCGCTCAGCACTCACTGTTGGTACTCTGTTCAAGGTGTCTTCTCTTGCTTGCCGACGTCACGTTAAGGCGACTTTGATATCATCCTTCGCGTCTTCGTCCGTATAAGCCTAACCCCGCACCACGCCCTTCTCGCCTATCACCGTCTCTACAGCGGACCCGACCCAACACAAATACAGTAACCTCGCTTCGTTTACATCAAAGTCTTGACGGTCTGCCAACTTCAACCAGTATGTGCTGATTGGCAATCGCGCTGAGCTATCGGTAGCTCTTATCGCGTTCCCCATTACTTTTGGTTCACGTATGCTATTCTCTTTCTGTAGCAGGAATTCACGGTGCCACGAGGGTATACGCATGGCGAGGTTAAAACAATAACTTCAGTCTCACGCACACTGCTCCTCGCCGTCTCAGCTCAAATTAGTTATTTCATTCCGAGATGGCGTGATTAGGAGGTCTGTGCAACTGGAAATCATTTTCCCTGCGCGTCGAGGCATGTCTGTTATTCCTTTGCCCAAGAGGGAAAGTCATTGTTCAAGCTTTCAAGGTGGAGTGGCATGCATCCCTGGTGAGCGGAGCTGGTGTGCCACATTTGGGCCACTTGGCACTGTTCAGCCACTTCTGCGTAGCACTCATCATTGTTGATTGATCTCCAAGTCAATATTCCGATTTTATAAATGCTTCATCCAGTGCAGATGTCTCCGTCTTGGGCAATGCCTTCTTCGATGGCTTTGATCTCTGTCACACACCTCAGTGCTGTACGTCCTGCACCAAGTAAAATGAACATACGAAGCGCAAGATGCAACGAGTGCAGGCGGGAACGGCCAAGGCTAGCTATGCACGAACCCAACATTTAGGGGTACCCGTGATGATTCGCGGAGAGGGACTTGCCCATTGCAATCCACAGCCTCGGATGCCCAGTCCTTCTCCATATCCCTTGGAATTCCCCTTCTGCATCCAAACCCCACACTTTTCCGACCTTTGCCGCGACATTGGGCCCACAGACTTCCCCTATCGAGCTGCGTATATCTCCGAAGCTTCAGCGCGTCCAAAAGACCATTATCAGCGACCAGGTAAGAAGCAAGTCAGTCAGTCAGAAAGGGTGCAACTCACCCTGTCGCGAAAATGACGACATCCCCTTCCAGTACAGTTCCATCCTCAAGCTCGACGCCTCTCTCTGTGAATCTGCGGACAGAGGGACTACTTTTCACCTTGATAGTCCCGTTGATTATATCCTGGCTAGCGCCAGTGTCTGATTGATTGTAAACCGATGTCAAATCAAACAGCGACGAGACTCGGATCTACTGACCAATATAGAGCCCCCCGCCCCTTTCGAATATCAATGGCAAGAGCCCCGCTCCATCCGGACCAAGATAAGTCTGAAACCCTACTCTTGCTAGGTTGTCAAGGAGCTCCCTATTTACCATGGTCATTTATGCGAAAGCACGATACAGAAATAGCGTTACGCACTTATCGATTCCGTTCGACATATGCGCTGTCGACGCCTTGAGCAAATACTTCAGGGTTGTAAAGGGCAACGCTACGCTAAGGACGTCTGCAAATTCGACGGGAAAGTGTTCGTTGTACCTTTCTGGTATTTTGCGTGCGAAAAAGAGGCGGGTGATCGGATAAGACAATATCCACGACAACAAGCAGGTTGGATCGCACCTCCAAGGAAAAACTCCATCGCCTCTATGGAAAGCACATATGTGGGTGAACGCTGAATCCTGCAGATATGGTCGCCTGTTAGTGGAAGAGGATCCTCGGAACGGATTAGCAATGTATACATTGTAACAGCACATCCGTGGAGACAAAGATCATGAGCTATATCATGGGCTGTCGAAGCATGAACATGCATCCAAAACTAGTCAAGAGTGGCACACCAAACCTGAATTGCAAGCACCAACAATGATCACCTTCTTCCCTCCATAGTCTGTTGCAGAAGTAAACTGGGTAGAATGCAGAACGGAACCATAGTACAATTCCTGAACATGAGAGTGAAGTTATCTAGCCCCCGAAACTCGGAGCAAAAAGACGACCCACCTTTCCTGGGACATCAGGCATCTTTGGAAACCCACCGCCAAAGCCAGTGGCAAAAACAAGATGCTTGACTGTCATTGTCGTCACCTGTCCACCTCGATCGACGGAAACCTGCCATGTTCTTGTCTCTTGGCTGAAGCTTGTGGTGGTTACCGAAGAAGAAAGCCAAACATTGAGCTCGAGGGCCGTTGCATAAGATTCGAGCCAGTCACCCATCTACGGACGATCAGAGGCTGTACGAGTAAGTGAATTGAAAGTACCTTTGCGGCAGGGCAATAGACAGGCCATGTTTTTGGAAAACTAAAGAACCGCGAGATGAACGACCGATCGAGTCGATGTCGTATATGGTGTCAACTCACTCTAGGTATGGCATTCGATTGATCCCTGAGCCCACGCGCATGACTTTCAGACGATGCATACATTCCACAGATCGACTCACAAATCGTGTCATGAAGGTATAGCGTCTTGTACCGTGTTCTCCACTAGTGCAAGTCACTTAGGAATGTCTAGATAGATGCACCATCAATCATACATTATCACCGATCCGTTGGTTTCTGTCGATGACAAGGGTAGGAACCCCGAGACAGGTCAATCTCGCTGCCACCTCGAGTCCACAATGACCGGCACCAACGACGAGGACCGTTGGATCGCCATCACGAAAGTCAATCTCACGTTGGCGTCGGTCCTCCCAGCTTTCGTGGTGTGAGAGACGGGCACGCAAAACGCCAACCTGAAAGACTCGCGTTGTGCATCACATCGTTGGGGTATAATGTTCCATCTTGAATGGACAGACTCACTTTTTCGGGGTGTGTCTTGAGGGAATCGAGCCGGGTGAGCAAGGACCATGCTTTCCAAGGGCCACCGTTGGACGTGGGAACCAAGAAAGCGACGGCGATACCCTTGCCATGCTTCGTCTCGAATTCGAAACAGAAGCGGACAAACACCAGGTCAGGAAGTGGCTTAATGATCGCCGGGCCTCGTATCGTGTCTTCGAGCAGGTGGAACGCCGACAGGCCAGTTGCTGCGAGACGGGCGTCCAACATGCGCCGGATGGACGGATGGCCACGGATGGTCCGCATGTCCCAGGTGAGGGTCAGGATGTCTTTCCAATAACCGTGCTCGTGAAAGAGAGGTAAAAGTGGGTCTAGGTCCTCGTTCGAAATACTGGCCTCGAATGCGGAAAGCCATTTGTTGGACAGTTCGAGCGGGGACGCTGTATCGATGGAGGGTGCATCGACGTTGAGGTGTTGGAGAGTTGGACAATCAAAGGGGGCCACGTTCAGCTCGCTTGGTGAGGCCATCCGCCGAATCTCTGCTTGATCAGCGCCCGAACGAAGTTGAAAGTCAGTTCAGGAAGGAGTAGACAACCACAGGCTACACCATGACAGTAAGAATTACCGTCCGTCATGCTGAGGGTTCACAAAAATTGACGGTTGATCCGCACATGTGTATGATGTTGCAAGTTACGATCCACGCCGAGGAACTCGGGACAATGGTTAACTGCCCAGTTAGCGAAAGCCGTGTCACCGGAGTCGTGCTTCGCTCAGCACACCAAGTGAGGAGGGATGGAATCGTCAGCACTCGTGACGGGGCTGACTTGGAGAGCCTTTGACAGTGTTGACACTACACGGTACATGTGTCTGTAGAGCCAACGTTTCAACGTCAAGCACGTTCTCGCATTTTCCAGCCGACTTTACGTAAAGATCGTGTTGGCTTATCATCCTTGTTCCCCTCCTCCTCCTCCTCCTTCTCCTCGTCACTTGCCATGTCCGAATCCGCAGAGCGCCCGATCACCTACTTTGATATCGCCATCGACGAAAAGCCAGTCGGTCGCATCATATTCTCTCTCTATGCAGATCTAGTCCCAAAGACCGCAGAGAACTTCCGTACGTCGCCCCCTCCCTACCACCCGCGCTCGTCCCAACAAGCTGATCTATCCCCCAGGTGCACTGTGCACCGGCGAAAAGGGCATCGGCAACTCTGGCAAACCACTCTCCTATGCCGGCTCCAAATTCCATCGCGTCATCAAAGGGTACGCGCGTCCTCCTTTCTCGAATCAATCCATTGAGATGCAGATCAGGTTTTGACCCGTTGTCTTGTCACTTGTTAGGTTCATGTGTCAAGGAGGCGATTTCACAGCTGGAAACGGTATCCGATTTTTTGTTCCCCAGCTCCTTCTCCTTCTCGCTAATCCCTTCGGTACTAGGTACCGGCGGAGAGTCCATCTACGGAGAAAAGTTTGCAGACGAGGCGTTCCCCGTAAACCACGACAAACCGTTCCTCCTCTCCATGGTACGCATCGCGCGTGTTTCCAGGGTCCAGTCCATCGCGCATGGGGCTCACTACAACAACCATACCTAGGCCAATGCAGGCAAAGACACCAACGGTTCCCAGTTCTTCATCACCGTCGCGCAGACACACCATTTGGATGGCAAACACGTCGTTTTTGGCGAGGTCATCAAGGGAAAATCGATCGGTACGTTCCTCCGACCCTTCAGACGGTCCGCGTTCATGCCCATTACATACCACGTCTTGCCAAGTCCGCAAGATCGAGCATTACCCAACGACCTCAGGGGACGTCCCCGCAAAATCTATCGCCATCGCCGCCTGCGGCGTCCTATCCCCCGACGATCCGTCTCTGAAAGACTCCGTGAGTCCAGATGGCGACGGTTACGAAGACTACCCCGAAGACGATGCGCGCGCACCAGACGACCACGAGTACGCGTACACAGCCGCCAACGCCATCAAGAGCATCGGAAATGCGTTGCTCACCGGAAAGAACGATGATGGGTCCAGAGCCGGCGACCCGAACCCGTCCACGGCATTGGAAAAGTATCTCAGTATGTCGAGTCCGTTCTCTACGTCTGGATCATCGATCCACTAACACAAAGACTCGAAGAGTCGTTGAGGTACCTAGACCAACACCCATCCCTGCCAGACGATGCCCCACCCCAACGGAAAGACGACTTTGACGAGCTCCGGACGGTCTTGCTCAACAACTCTGCTCTTGCCGCTCTTCGCGCCCAGCCACCCGACCCCACACTGGCCTCACACCAGACGACACGGGCGTACCTCTTGGCGGCCAAGACGGAACACAAAGGTTGGTCTTATTTCCTGCGTGACCCAACCGTGTGTTTACCAGGAACCACCGCAGCGAAAGCACTCTACCGCCGAGCACTTGCCAAGGTGGCCCTGAAAGACGACGACGGTGCCAAGAGTGACCTGTTGGAAGCCAGCACACTCCTCGCGACAGAAGACCCTCTCAACCTCAAGGCGGTCATCTCGACCGAGCTCGCCAAGATCACGCAACGCGAAAAGGAGAAGAGAGAGAAGGAGAAGAAAGCATACAAAAAGCTGTTCGCGTAGATCGGATTAGACCATGTACACTAGTCCCAGCGAGCAGCAGCAGCAATAGAGACCAATGCGACACCCATTTTCTCGACGACTGAATTGCCGTGCCTTTGTGCAGCCCTCTTCGCTTAGTCGATAAAACGGAGAAGAAAGTCGCGCTTTCCGACGGGCGACGCCCTCGGATAAACACCGGTCAGGTCATCGCGAAGTAAGATGGGAGCAAATATGCTGGCTGGCCCCGGTTCTGTCAATACATGCGAACAAGGAGATCGACGGGTGAACCTACCCAGTCTATGCGCTCTTCTGGGGCCCGAGTCATCCGTTGATCTACCCTGCTGGGCGATATAGTGCAAAAACGCCGTCAGCGATATCCACACCTTGAGCAGGTCAACGTATTTCAAAGCCGTCAGTACACCATGTCCGTGAACACGGCAAGGGTTCGATCACCTACATTAATGCTCTCGTGCGGGAACGCGTTGAGGATCTCAAACGCCTCGTCCTTGTCCTTCACTTGGAGACACTGTGCGTGGAGACGCGCAGGGACGACAGGTTCAATCAACGAATCGAGGAACGAGATGAGCGTGCTGGCGAACGCCGCAACGAGGGCACGGTGGTCCGCATCAGGATGCTCGGACGGGAACTCGTCGCCCGTGTCGAGACACTCCACGACCACCAAAAAAGAATTTAAAAGATAAAAAACTCAGCCGACGCGAGCCTGCCGACATGCGACTCGGAGATGACCCACCTCTCTGATGACGTAGCACAAGCGCTCCTCTGCCGGGGACTCGAACAGCTGGGAGCCCTGACCACCCTCACGAAATTATCATTATGAAACACCCCACGACAACGTGTGCGATACGTACGGTGGCAGAAACGTGCGTCATCATCCAATTAATGAGTCGCATGATCTCCCGTGGCGCATTGAGGGCCTGTCCAGCGGGTGTCGCCTCCTCAGGCGACTTGAGCCACCTGATTGGCCCATTCAATCGTGTGAGTCGCTCGAGCGTGTTCGCAAAACACGTGTACTCTGGATGGGGGTAGGGCGTTCGTGAGCGCTCGCGGATTCTTTCATTCAAAGGAAAGGAAAGGGAACGTGTAACGAGAAAACGTACGATAATACCCGGAGACGGCGAGGAAATCGTCCTTCCCAAGGGCTGTGTGTAAGATGAGGGTGCACTCGAGTGTCGGTGAACCGAGATTCAACTTCGCCGCCGAGTCATTATCGACGTAAATCGATAACAATACGGTCGTAATTTCGCGAGGCCGCAGTAGGCCCTAGATAACGCGGGAATCAGTCACATCTGTGTATGGACTAGCTCGAACGACGCACCACCATAGGCTCGATACGAAGCCATGAGGGTGCTATTATGATGGCATAGTTGACACAATCGACTCTCGGGGATGCCAAGGAGAAGGTACTCACAAATAGGTTCTGAATCACCTCCAGTGCCCACGAAGCGAAATACACATGGAATCTATGCCATTCAAGATCCGAGGTCAATCACGTTCAACGACTCGCTCCTTATCATAAGCGACCTACATCGCCCACGTTTTGTATGACCACTTCGCGACAAATAGCTTGTTTGTACCTTGCCGGCATAAAGCGTTCATCCCGTTTGGATACAAAGCAACTTAAATGTCGTACTCACTTGATGGTTCCGAGCTCTATCGAGATGGGCTGAACCTTGATCTTCGGTCTGCGCTCAGAGCTTTCAAATCCAGCTAATTCACGATGCAGTGCTGACACTACATTCTCGTATTGCGGCTGATCGATGAGAGTCAACTGCAAACACGAGACGAAGTAGGTTCCTTAGGTAAGTACTCAAGACCACCTTGACGAACGCATCGTGGAGCACGCACAGCAATATCAAAATCAGCAGAGACAGGCTGATGGTCGCTTACCGCAATTTCCGGATGGCTTCTGTATGCTAGCTGCGCCACCCTCACATCAGGGGCAGCCATGTACAGAATGCGATCCGTCCATGCAGGTTTACGTCTGGTCTACACGTTGAGTAGCCCAGCATGCCAGTGAGCGGTCCGAGAACACCTACTTGAAGTCATATCCCAGCCGATCTTTTGACAGAGCTAGAGCTAAGCGGTATGTACTACACGACACAAAGTTAAGTGTTAATGTCACAACACGGACGACAAGGAGATCGCGTACGGAATATGGGTAATGGGATGTTCTGTGAAACCTGCAAAGGCCTTATTGCTCCGTATTGCAGCTCTAAGCTGGTCATACGACAGTAGAGTCTGTATGCCGTCAATACCCGATACATGCGAGAACAATAGTTTCCTTATGTCTCCGTCGGGTAAGTCTAACCGGTAATTGAGATCTAAACCAAGTATATGTGAGGCCCCACCTTCGATCTATGATGAGAAACTTCACCTCCCTATACGGGCTAAGCTATCAGTGTCGTGTTCCAAGGAAGAGCGGACGCACCATCCAGAAGAGCACGTCGCTCTGGTAGACATTATTGGTATCCCCCGCGTGTGAAACCCAATTCGATCCATTCGGAGAAAACACTAGGCGTCCACTTAGTTCTTGAAAATCATAATTCCGCTTCTCTGCCATCTCGTCCAACGCCGCAAGATGCGCGTTGACGAACGTCAAAACGGTCGAGCGATACATTATTTGGGGACCTGGAGATATTTTGGGGGAGAATTCCAATCTTATGGCTGTGGCACCCTTGTTTCCCTGTAGACGATTGCATGAGTACCTTGGTCGGACATCTCTGGGGAAGAGCTATAGTTGGGTACCATAAATCCCATGATACCTGAACCGGCATCGCACGACTGAACATCAGTCAAATAGGGGACAAGAGCTTTCTTCACAATCACTATGAGTAGCATGCCGACGAGTTGCCTTGAAAGAAGCTAAAAGTCCAGTGACAATCAACTCCGAAGTGGTTGCGTTGATGAGATTGTACCTTTTCATACAATACGCGCTTCTCCCCAAGACCAGCGAAGATAGCTGTTAACCACTCGTCTTCTTTCAGCATACTTGTCGTGTATATGAGTGCTTCAGTCGAGAGATCCAACTCCTGGAATCCCAGAACCAGTATGTCTGGATCCCCAAAAGCTTGTACGGCAGTTGTGCCAGCCAACGAAGTGTTTTCGCGTAGTTCTAGGCACAATCACAGCTCGAGCGAGAGCACCGCAAAGTCAGCACAGACGAACCTTGGTAAAGTGGATCTGAGGAGACCTCCAACGGCGAAAGTTCCAAAGGGGATATCCAACCGGTCTTCGCTTGACTCTCAGAACCACGCAGCCATGGGTATAGATCCTGTGACGGAGGCTTGCCATTGACATTGAAGGTCCCCAAACGTATTCTGCAGAGCAGTCAACAGGAGGCGGAAAATACGCGAGGATAATGACATACTTCAAGTGTTTTACGTCACCGCTCGTTGCTTCCTTTGCAGCAGCTTGTTCGATCCAGTCACGCCGTACAATTGAAATATCCGAAACATCGTCTCCGGGAAGGCCAGCGATGGCCGGAGACAAGCGTGTATGCAAGGGTTTTTTACGAAAGCGAAGATCGAGACGGCGAGACGACGGGTCTGAAACATAGGCCTCAACCCAAGCGAAATCAGTATAAACTGAATGTGTTACAGCTTGAAAAGGGGTGACGTTAGACTCCAAGTGATTCGTGCTTGAGCATACGCGTACTCGCTATCTCTTTCAGACGACGGCACTCCGCGGTAAAGTTTTTCAGCTTTTGGGTGTCACGAGTGCCGACTATGAATACAAGTGGACTCGTGTCTTGCGCATTACGTCTGATAGTGAGAAGCCAAGCTCACGCGACCAAAGGTTAGATTGCCGGAACTAATGCGGGGGCAGGCTGGAACTTACCCGACCATGTTTCTGTGGGCACGCTCGGACCGCTCTCTATCGTTTGCGAGTCAAGTGGACCAGTCTGGGCGACTGCCAAAACCAAGTGCTCGGTGATCGGTAGCGCGTCAAGGACTCTTACCCCAACGTTGGGTGCGGATGCGTTCAAGACAAGCAGACTTGTAGACGGTGGTGAGGAAGGATCTTACGAGCAATACAAACATGAGGATGGCCCACCTGCCCAGTTCTGTGTCCCGCGAATAGTTGTGATGAGTGACGACGGCGATCAAATGTCGACGAAAAGGGGTGACTATTGGGTCAGTCCGATCTGAGGGAACCTGGGTCCTTTTGTTCTCTCCAGTCAGTTCAACATTCAAAGTGCATTGGAGGTTCTCCGATGGTCGTAAGAGTGACCGAATGAGCTCGTGGTGAGGAGTGGACTGCATGTGAGTTGTTCACTAGATGTGATTCCCACGCTTCCCCACATCTGAAACTGCACATGTCACGCCCCCCACACTGCGGGATATAAAGTTCACAGCGAACCTCAGCTTGACTTGAACTACATCTCTCCCACTCCACCTCATTCCTCATGACTCGCACTGAGCGTGCCACATTCCCCCGCGCCCTCATCAAGGACTGCTCCGAGTCAAAGTCCGGCCTCGACAAGTCCCTCCGCAAGGGCGGCGGTGGCCGCCACAACTGGGGCAGCATGGCCGACGAGGGCTACTACGAGGCAGCCGCACTCGACGACGAGGAACAACACCCTGCCACGAAAGAAAACAGGAGGGACTCGCGTATGTTCATCGCCACCTTTGATCACTCCTTCGCTCACGTCCTCATCCCAGTCGAGAACAACGCGTCCGAGAGAAGGTCCAATTCCCTCACCGAAGAAGAGAAGCAGTTCGCGAGAAAGTTCAGGAAGACCGCTCTTAAGGGCCAAGGTCATCTCTTTTCTATTCATGAATGGGTTGTTTCTTACCACCGCTTGTAGACATTGACCTGTCTGCCATCGCCCGCACCTCGGCTGCGGTATCCACTTCTCCCACCACATGCATTGCAGTCCCTATGGTGTAGAGGTGTGTAGGCCACGCCTCCAGTCCTTGCCACACGTTTAACCCCATGGGGCAGCCCTCGCACCGGCTCGACTCGGCTGAGTTGCAACTTGAACTCCCGTGTACAGTAATCTGGAGCTGTATTTGTATTCCAACTCGAAACCTCCAAACCATGTCATCGTTAGCCTTGTTGTGCAATAGTAAACAAAATGTTACCAATGGATGTTTTTGGATTTTGTGGACAAGATGCAATGTTGTAGCATCTTGACCCGGGATTGCGTCATGAACCTGTACCAAATTTGCCACAGGCCTCTTGAGTAAATCTACGGCGTGGGCGAGTACTCACAACTACACAGTTTTGTGGATTAAATGACTGCAATAAGCCATCTTCCCGATTTGACTTGGCCGATCATTGAAGACGCCACGCACTCGAGGACGAAAACAGCGACTGTATAGCAACAAAACCTTCCACGAAGACACTTGGACACGACCACAATAACTCACCTTTTCGATATCATTACGAGATGTGGAAAACCTAATGTAGCTCGCAGAAACTGCCAGGTCTGACAGGAACAGTCCTATTCCTTGAATTCTGCTCGAGCCGGTCGGCAACGTCAACACAGCGGAGTGCCGGGAGAACTCGCGCTTCGAGCGTCCGCGCCATCCTCGACAGACAAGTACAGTAGATCATTAAGAGTGAGGCAATCGCAATCTTGCAGTTCGCTTCCACAAGGGGATACACTCACTGACAGCTCAGAAACAACCGTCTTCCCAGTTGGGCCTACCGGTCGAATTGGACGATCAGATCAATCAGAGACCACTCAGCGGCTGTATGGGACAACGCGCCGACAGTAAGTTTTCGCCAAGTGGTAATTAGGCTACGTTACATAGGTTCTTGCATCGCCAACACAACCCCCGCCAACGACATAAATCCCAAGGCTCAGGCCATCATACCATCCCACTTGAGTACTTTCCGGGATATGATCTAAATCGAGATGGGGGATGATGCGCTTTTGCAGGGCCATGCATGACGAGATGTTGCGAGGAAGCGTCAAGTACATTGGCACCGGGGTCACAAGGTACGTCCAATCGAAAGATGAATCGGAGAGAGCGGTCATGAGCTCATTCTGTGGGGCACCCGAAAGGTCCACGATGGATATTTCTCCAGACATGACAGCTGCTGAAAACTGAGTATCCAGACACCATGTAAAAGAGTCACATACCCCACTGAGATACCCCAAGTAAATACCGGGGAGGTATGTATGTCTTCCAATAGATGATGTGGGTTCTTGAATTAGCGGCAGCATTTCTCAATGCAGAATGAAGGGAAAGAAGGGATGGAACGACCCCTCCTTGGTGTAAACAGCCGAATACCAGCGCGAGTGCCATGTTGAATATAATCCAACTCGCCTGGTATATGGTAGTCGATCACAACTGCTAACTATGCACAGAAGGAATGACTCACCCAGAAGAATTTCCCTGGACGGGGCAATTTTACGGTGGCCGCCAGTACAATGATAGGGAGAACCAGCGGCGTTAGAAACCTGGGTTCCTGGTGCGGTTGAACGGACAAAATTGACAGTGACAGTACAACGATCTGGATCAGAGCTGTAACAACAGTTGGCCAGAAGGGTGACTAATGGCAGGAAGACATACTTTGTCTAAGTACATCTGCTCCGAAATGCACTTTTTGGATGCGACGTTTGGGGGGCTTCATATACTCGTACACACCGCACCACGTAAACCATACGAGTAGCGGTCCAAGCAACATCGGTAGATTAACACTGACGTGCAACCACTTCGGATGTAGGCCATGGTCCGCGAGGTTCTCAGTCGATAGGTTATATTTGACAAAATTGTAGGGCGTAATGACTAGCTTGGAAAAGTCACCACGAAAATAGTATGTGTCAGCAGTGATGCATACGAAGGCTGCTAGCGAAGCAGTGAAGAACGGCGGCAGCAACAAACACACCGCCCGGGTGGGAGAGCCTGCTACCTGGAAGCAGAACCGGAGTAATTGGTAGGCAATTGGGATAGCAAACGCAACGAAAGTCGGACGGGTGAAGGTACCGATGACAGCGAGGACTGCAAGTAGGTGAAGATCGCGCTTGAGAGTATAGGTGGGACGGGAAGGCCGGTCATCCGCATTCTTTCCGCCTACCTTGAGACACGTCCGCTCATCCACTATCCGCCGAAGGAGTACGAGACAGAGGGAAAGCAATACTGATTCGAGCGAGTTTGAGAACGGTCGAACTTGAAAGGTACATGTCACGTAGGACGACGCAAACAAGAGTAAGCACAAGCGGCGAGAAGCGGGTGATGAGACGAGCCTCAAGATGCTGTAATCTACGCTACTTTAGCAGTCATTCCAAACGAAACGAGAGACTTACCAAGGACGCTGGACAAGCACAAAAATGCCGAACGCTGCATGCAAAAGACAAGTGAGGGATGTACCATCCGTGCCAGCCGTTCGGCTGGACTTGGTGTCAGGCCTACTCAGAGATATCAAGGGAGTTCCTCACGTCCGAAAATCAGCCTCAAGACCAGCAAGGGCAACCCCGTGGTCACGAAAGTTGGAAGAATGGACCTGACTGGTAGATCCGAGCGCCATTCCCAGGTGGTCAAAGTGTGAAAACCGAGGATATCGCCTTCCTCGCTCCTGTCAATAGGGTGCTATTTGAGCCAAAAAGGAGGGTACCAGCTGTGACTTCTCCGTTTTGCATGTGTTCGTCAGGATGTATATACCCAGTTCCATAAAGCGCGAACCAGATGCGAATTAGCCAAAGACCAGCGTACGTCCACTGGAACGACCGAGTTTTGGCCATCTCGCACGCTAGTCCAGCGTGGTCGTGTCGATTGCAGCTCGGGGCGGAGTTTGAAAACCAACTCTTCCTTTGGTCAATATGGTCTGTTCGTCCAACTCTGGTCTGCAGATGAGATGGCTGACAGGACGTTTACTCGCCTGGCCGTGTCGACATCCGTGTAATTCGAACATGCAAATTTCAGGCCTCCCTCCACTTTTGTTCGGAATGTAATAACCTCCTCTACCCAAAAGCCGATCCACAACGGCGCATTATGGTTTACGCGTGCAGGATATGCAGTCAGTTTGAGATCGGGGAGAACAAATGTATATACAGGAATGATTTGTTGAAAGTCACCAAGTGAGTCTCGAACCTAGGTCCCCTTCGAACCAGTACAGTGCATTCATGGTGCCGGTGGGGGCGCGGGTCCCTTTTATGCCTCGGGCTGAACATCTACACGACAGGGAGCAAGTGGGAGTGACCACTGATCTGGGTCTGGATCCAACTCTGGTACCGTACCTTTCCATAATTTCGCTCGTCGACTTATCCCCCGCTCACTCATGATAGGCCCACTCTAACATCTCATGTCCGCGTTGTGGCCACGAAGAGTGCGTAATCTGATTCTCCATCGTCTCAGCTACATTATTCATCCGTTCATTTTAGTGCGGTGTTTTACCAGGACCAATCAAAACGGAAGGAGACCCGCATGATTCTGTTTTTCGTTTGTGTGAAGTGCAATCATAACTTCACGGACCCATCGCTCCCGCCAGAGAGTCAGCCAGACACGAGCTAGGAAGGTAGCTGTGCAGTGTATCTATATGCTAAGAGTTTTCTGATCCTATGCACGTTGTCAATACTAGACTTTTTTGAAAAAAAAAAAAAAAAAAATACATCTGTCCCTTGCGGCGTAAAGTACCCCGTGTAGGACAAACTCAAGCCAGGTACAATTTGTACAAAGGGGCCGCCCGTGTCGCCACCGCACCGGTCGTAAAGCTAGCCTCAGCATTGCAATCACCCATATGATTATGGTTAGTTCGATTCATTTAAATGGCCTCCCGTATCCTCCGCAGGGGTAGGGAGCGATTAAGCCTGATGGATCCGTGGAGATAAGAAAGTTCTTTAAGAACCTACCCCTGGGGTCTACGATTTCGTTTCATGACGCCCTCCGGTAGTTTGGCAAGTGATATTCCCTGTTGGATGCTCGACTTGCGAACCACACGGACAGCACACCCCG
Organism: Boletus vinaceobasis; assembly: GCA_038092335.1. NCBI lineage: Eukaryota > Fungi > Basidiomycota > Agaricomycetes > Boletales > Boletaceae > Boletus > Boletus vinaceobasis. The sequence goes on from JBBPQE010000068.1 coordinate 58,610, forward strand.
TTGCGATGGGCATTAGCGACCTTGCTCGTAAACCCAGAGATGTTCAGTATGGCGACCGGGTGGGCGATTTCGATTCGTGAGGGTTGCATTATCATCTCAATGTGCTAATAATACATACGAGTCTAATAACACATGTCACCCTCGTGCATTCACTGTGGACTAAGAGGGGTGAACACATCAGGACTTGCCACACTCTCGGCATAGCCAGACACATGGTGGAGACATTCACTGACTCATCGGCTATATCTGCACTATCGTTCAACTCCACCGTGACGACGCCACTCACTCAGGTTCCTCGCTTTCAATTCCGACCAAGAAATTGAGGGCCAATAGCCGCTGCCTTTGTGCGCGAAAAAGGAATAGTGCAAGTACATACTTCGAACAGTCCGGCGGGGATCCTTATTTCCCTTTTTGCTAGCTGTCCTTGAGTCACAGCTCTCAAGGGTCTGTGGCCGGCCATCTGCAAAGACGATAAGCATGGAACGTTATCGCTTGACGATTCCGCTACAGGGGGTCGCCAGCCTCATCAGGAGAAAGCTGTTGTTACGTTGCGTTTCTGAAGGCTTTCGCGAGCCTACGCGAGCCTTAGCTAGGACTCTGATTGGACCGGAGCACCTTTGTACAGCACTTTCCCTAACGTTCCTGCCCATTGGGCAGCCCAATGAGCGCTTAGGAATCCAGATGTGTACTATGGACCGCTTGTTGGAACGGAGGGCAATGTCGGGTCTGAGACGGAAGAATGGCAGGGGGAGCCCGCAGTGACCGTCCTCCTATGTGGCTCGGGGCGCTCGGGGGTGAATCTGATCGAGAGCGGGTGATTATTCAAGCGCCCTCCGAGTCGGCGACGGCACGACTCGGAGTAGCTTGGATTACAAAACGGACCCGCTGACTCGTTGCCCGTTTCAATCGGGGCCTGGTGTCATCGATCAAGTTGTGTTTGATCGACCCGGAATTCGATCGGTGCGCGTAGTCATGCATCATGCGTGACATGGCCCAGGGGCCGAACATGGCTCCAATAGTGCTGGGTTCATTTGTGGACTCGGATGGGGCCTCGACAAGGTTCGGAATGTCACCTCGACGCGTCGTGTCATGATGCACCGCACTTGAATTTACAACGCAGGAACGACCCTGAATTTCCCTTTTTTGCTGTCCAACAGCTCTCAAATGGCGTGTGGATCATGGAGTAGTCGTCAAGCGATAAGTTGTTGCAGATTTGAATGGAACTCACAACAAATTAGCGATATCCCAGGTAAATGTGAATCTACGCGTAAAATCAATTATCAAAATATAGCCCCGAGGCTAATTTTGAGGTTTAACCCACCCGACCTGTACCTCAAGTTTAGTCAAGACAAGCCAAGATGAAGTCTTCTGGCTCGAGACCACTTGTTAATTATTTCCAGTTTGGTGATACGTTTATGTCAGTGCTGTGTATTACTGAGTGAGTATTAGTGGAGTTCTCCCCGCACGTGTTCCAAAATGCCAGAAAACATGCTTCCACAATATGAAACCGAACGGGTCGTAAATACGCACCATGCACGAAAATCAAGTATGCGAAGTCTCATAATCGGTTACTCGTTACGCGAGGATGCACGACCAACGAGATGGGCGCGGCGGCCACGACCATGGGGAACACGGCATCATTGAAGGTGTGAATTTTACTGGTTAACTTTTAGCTGCCGGGGAAAGAGGCTATACAACAATGATGGATTGATGTCCCGGAAATAGCGACACATTGGGAGGTGATCTAAGTTTGAAGACTCATCAATGGCATCGTTACCGATAAAGTGAACAATGCGCATGACATACGGCCAACTCCACAAACTGAGGTTGTCAGGGAATGGGGATCGTTGGTGGCACTTACTGGACTGAGATATGGTTGGTTTGCATGATGGAGGATAACGCACAGAATAGTTTGTCTCTGGTGATCGATGACTGGGGATGCCGGTGTGTGACTGTTAGCGGTCAAGCAATAACGATACGGTGAATTGGCATAGCGGCAAAAAGCGACAATGCGCGTACGGACAAGACAGCGTGTGCAATCAACCATGGGAACCCGTACGAAGGGGAAAGTTGTCACAGCCAATGGCTATGCAACGTGCTTGGGAAGCTTGGCGTGATCCGTCGAGGTAAGTCGCCGTGTACATCCCCGGTGGTAGGGTGTCAAGAGTATGTTCTCGAGCCTCCGACGGCCTTTGGAGGATGGTGGCCGCCATCGCGATGGGGGAATGCTCGGAGACGACAACGCAAGAAGCGCGTCAATTTTTGGATGTCGTTCAACGGCACAAGTCTAGGCCGCGTACTGAGGATCTCCTTTACGACATGACGCGAATTGAGAATTAATTGGAGGGCAACTGGATGTTGTCTGTAGCAGTATCATTTTCCCCACTTCACGGTTAACGTTCAGTATTCAATGACTAGATGGGCGCTGGTGATGGGAGTAAGGGGAACATTAAATCTGAAGCGGGCATTGTTCTCGAACCAGAGAAGTTGATGGCATCGGAGATTTGAGCATATTTGCGCCCACTCCAATTTCGGGAATGCCGACTTCCGACTCGACCCTTCTTTTTCTTCCTCGCTTCATTGCTTGCCTGGTATAAATCTCCGCCCTTCCACCCACAACACACTCGTTCCATTTCCCTTCCCTTCCCTTCCCTTTTTCTCTCTAGACGGCTCAGTTGGATTACAATGAAGTTCTCCGTCGTCCTTGCTCTCGTTGCCGCCGCCACCGTTGTCTCAGCTGAGACCAACGCCCAACGCATGGCCCGTGGATTGCCCCCCAAAGCACCTGGCAGGCGCGGTACCCCTACCCGAGGTGGGTCTCCTGGACGCGTCTGTAGTAGCCTGCTGCTCATCCCATTCAGTGGCACGCGGCAGTTCTCCCTCGGGCACCTCTCAATGCAACACTGGCTCAGCTTATTGTTGCAACTCCCTTCACACTGTTGGCGGCGACGACGACAGTGATGATAGTGACCTTACAAAACTGATGCAATTGCTTGGTGTCAGTGCCAGTGACGGCACCTCTGTCGGCATGAGCTGCTCCCCTCTAAGCGTCGTGGGTACTGGCAGCGGCAGCAGCTGGTAAGTCGTTATGTTCATGACAAGTTGGTATTCAGTTGACTTTGATCTGCTCAGCACTCAAAGCCCCGTCTGTTGTGACAACAACAGCTACAATGGCCTTATCAACATTGGCTGTTCCCCTGGTGAGTGACTCTCCGTTGTCAGATGCCGTGTTATTAATTGAACCCTCCAGTGAGCCTTCACCTCTAGAATGCCGACTGCTATGTGTTCGCGCCGTCCGCTCGTTGTTTTTGTGATCGTGCAGTTAGCAAAGTTCGTTAATCATACCCCATTTTTCATACCGTCCCGCAACCCGTTTTATTGTTCTACCAACATTGTTTTCTGCTGTAAACCTGCAGATTAACTTGAACCCTTTCAGTGTCTGTAGTGTTGGACTGTGGATTCCTACAGCAGTATGCGGCACTTTGAACTCGAGAATATAGTTTGTCACTTGCCATGGGAACAATGTGACCTCCATGCAACTGCATTGCCCTGACTTGTGGCACTGAGGCAAGATGACAGGATCGTGTGGAGTTGGTCGCGTTGCGACATGGATAAAATCAGTGGCGGCTGTCAGTAGACGGATGGTGACGACGATGAGAATTACATGCAACATTGTAATCATTGCACGTGTCGTCCGTCCAAGTCAGCCATGTATGCGAGACGGTCTCACGTCGTCACATCATGAAACCATATCTGCCAGAACTTTCGATGCCGACGTCGAAAACACTTAGCAAACACTCCGATCGGATCGTTGACTGAATCTGGGTTCCTCGATCTGTCGTTTATTTTTATGGGAATTCCCTTATTCGTGTTGCCACCTCAGCGCCAAAGACTGCAAATACTCGACCGATCGGCGGAATGGCATTCGGCGCTGTTCACCTGAGAAGTCGCTCACGAGGGCGGTCACAAGACCGTGTGTTGTGATCGTGCCGCAAGTCCGCTGGGTACGCGACAGTTACTGATCTAAAACTAAAAAAATAATTTACTAAAATACAGTCTTCAGTACGCCATTTACTTTCTTGTTTCAAGTCAACACGGACACATTACAAATATTACATATCGTGTATTTCGTTTTGGTGAGTGCTGCTGGACGGAATGTTCTCGGTACGATGTGTGGCAAGGCCGCGGGACACCCGAGTTCTATCTCCGGCGTCGATGCGGGTTCTACAATCACTGCTTACATAATTTTGACTCAATGTAAATGATGTTCCGAGCTGAAAGACTTTGTTCTAGTCGGATACTTCGTGTATTGTACAAATCAATTGAGTGGGCCCTTGAGGCCTTATAGCCGGCTCGCGATTAGACATACGAGTATGAACATCATAACGACCGGTACATGCACCTTATCAGCGACTTCTTGCCTGCTTATCCCCGCCCACTCCCACCACTCTTCGCCTTCGTTGCTGTCGCCAGAATGACCGTCACCCCCAGCTTTCGCAGGTTCGACACTGCTCGAGAACTACACGTTTTGGGATCCCTCAGTCAAACAGTGGTCGTCGCTCAATTAGAACGGTAGTGCGACTGTACAGAGCGTGACGTCAGTGCTGACGGCCTGAGAGAATACGGTCGACGGCGTAATTAAATGATGTTATGCCATGGCCTCGGCCAGATCAATCTCAGGCCAGGCTCTGATTATGGGCTTGGCTGGCCGGACCAGGGCCTGCCACCATGCTGTGTCATCCACAATTCTCCAGCGGGCCGAACAAATTGAAACCTTATTTTACACAACTGTGCAGTATACCACACGGAGATTGCCGGGTGGCTTGGAGAGGGCGCAGAGCAAACCTCCCAAACGACGCGCAAGTCACAAGCACACCGCCCCGACGACGTCAAGATGCCCAAAAGTACGTTTCATTCACTTCATATCGCGGCCTGAACTGATCCGTGCTTCAGTCTACAAGCCAGGAAAAGTGATGCTTTCTTGTCAATCGAGATACGGTATCGGAAGTGAACTGACGAGTTCTTCGTGTTAGGTTGCCATCGTCTTGCAGGGCCGTCAGGCAGGCAAGAAGGTCGTCGTCATCAAGCAGCTCGATGAAGGTACCAAGGAGCGTCCCTACCCCCACGCGATCGTTGCCGGCATCGAGCGTTACCCGCGAAAAGTCACCCGCCGCATGGGCACCAAGAAGGTGCAACGGAGAAGCAGAGTCAAACCTTTCATCAAGGTCAGTTTACTTTCGGATCCCACTTTGCCATATCATGACAAAAATCGTTGGCCCTGAAGACCGTCAACTACTCCCATCTCTTCCCTACCCGTTACGCTTTGGAATTGGAGAGTCTCAAGGGAGTGGCCACAGCAGAGACTTTCAAGGAGCCTACACAACGGGAGAACGCTCGCAAGAACATCAAGAAACTGTTCGAGGAGCGGTACCAGAGTGGCAAGAACAAATGGTTCTTCCAGTCACTCCGTGTAAGTCACTCCACCACAGTCATGTTTTAACGTCTGATAGGCTTGTCCCTTTTCAGTTCTGATTGTATCCTTTACCTCGCGGTGTTTGGGAGATGACACAAAACTACATGTACCCTACATGTCTTTACATGACGCATGACTTCCATATGCACCTTTCCTTTACTGTAACACGCAGTTTCAGCAGGAAAAGCTACACGAATATTTTTCCAAGGTACGAGCAGCAGGAGTACACCCACCGGACCAAATCAACTGCTCAGCTGATCGTTGTCAACTGTAATCGCGCTCAAGTATCTCGAGATGCCACCCGCAAAAAAGGGTGGAAGGAAAAGGAACGACAAATTCATCTACTACCGAAGCCGACAACTGAGAGTAACCAGTGTATATATCCCGACTAAAATAACATTCTCACAGAGCACTTGCACCTGTTTAGAAAAAGGCCGTGTTAGTCCACGTTCATCCTCCACCGCACAAAAAGTGGAACGGAAGGCTGTAACGCACCAGTGATAATGTCGACCAACTCGTTGGTGATGGCGGCTTGGCGACCACGGTTGTACTGCATCGTGAGAGTATCAATCATGCCCTTTGCATTCTTCGATGCATTGTCCATGGCGTTACGACTGTTGATGGAAATGAAACGTCGAATCACACTGGGATGGCATTGTACGTACCGCGCACTCTGCTCACACGCGTGTGCTTCGACAAGAGCAGCATAGATGGCGTTCGCCAGTGAGAACTCTGCAAGGTCCTTGGTGACATCGTCCTCCATTTCATATGCGCGGAAACCAGCTGCGAAGAGTGTACATAAGTACGATATACAACGTACACGAGAGTATATGGAAAGCTTACAGGACTCCTTGAACGTGCTCTCGTTGGCAACCTCGACGATACCAGCCTCATACGAAATAGCGGAAACGAATCTGTTGTACACGATAGCGATAGAATCATACTCGACGCCGCTCTTGACGATCAAGTCAGCAACGCCGGCAGCGTCCGCAAAGGTAGGAATGTCGCGTCCAATTTGGTTAAAAGTGAGAGCGAGGTTCTTGCCAAGTGCACGCGCAAGCTGAGCCTTGGATTTGTCACCAATAACCATGATGGGAGAGTCGGCATCGACGGGTTTCTCGGTGTCCGCGAGGACACGACGAGTCGCTTTTGAGACGGAGGAGTGAATACCACCACAGAGACCCTTGTCAGAGGAGACGACGATAAAGAGTTTGCGCTTGGCAGGCGTCTCTGAGGGGGTGTGGTCAAAGATTTCTGAGTGACGAGGGTCGGGTCAGCGGTGGGCTCGGCGGGTAGGGTGAACGGGACACACCGGAATTGGCGATACCATATTGTTTGCCTGCGATCATGGCGCGCTGCGCCTTTGCGAGTTTAGTGGACGCAATCATCTTCATCGACTACACCAGACAGCAAAACTCAATACCGTCCACGCTCACGCGCGAGAAAGCGGCGACCTACTTTGGTGATTTTCTCAATGTTTCTGACCGACTTGAGCCGCAGCTCGATTTCGCGGAGGGTGGCCATGTTTCGGGCATTTTGGGGGACAGCACCGTGACGGTGGGCCTGCTGTGCGGCGAGACGAGCGACGGACTGTCTGGCAAACATGTCCCCTTGGAAAGAAATGTCAGTTGTAAATGGCCACACTCGGAAAACATCGGCCACCAGCGAGCGGAGTTCTAAAATACCTGCCGAATTCCGTTCTCCGACTCGATTACTCGGCATCGACCACTGTTTAGATAGAGTGACTTGTATCAGGGCAGCGTGCTCATCGACGACGACGACGGCTGCGACGACATCAACATGGCATCGGAGGAACCGCTGTTTGACCCCTCGCTGAAAAGGCGCAAGAAAAAGACCGTCGCGTTCACCGAAGACCCACTTGGGCCAGAAGCAGACCCCACTACGCCAGCACCGACCACGATCGAGAGCACGACCACGAACGGCGATGCGGTTGACCTCGGACCCAGCACCGTCCATGAGCAGATGAAGCGCAACCAGACCGCCGAGGGCGGCGATGCAGATGGGGACGATCAGAAGCAGGACGATGAGTTCAAGTCCATGTTCCCCGACGGTCTCAAGAAGAAGAAGAAGAAGAAGGACATCCCTATGGATCTGGTATGTCATGCGTACCCCGTCATTCGGGCGTGTCTAATCTCATACCTCCCGGAAAATCAGGGCGAAGATGTCTCTGGCACATCCACACCAGCAGGCGGTTCCGCCGCCGCAATCGCCTCCGAAGACCTCGACTTCTCTGACATGAAGAAGAAGAAAAAATCGTCCAAGAAAAAGGCGATGGAAGAGTTTGAAAAGGAACTCGAGGAATCGAAATCGAAAGATACTGGAGAGGGTCCGGATGATGTTGAGATCGACGATGGAGAACACCTCAACGAATTCGACGAAGCGGAGCTTGGTGATGATCCGTTCGCGAGACCAGAAGCACCCACCGGCCTTGACTCTGGTAGTGAGCCTTGGCTTACGAGTGACCGTGATTACACATATCAAGAGGTGAGCAATCCTCACTTCAACTCCTGTCTGATCATCCTCATGAACCCTATTCATACAGCTCCTCACACGTTTCTACGTCTCCCTCCACGCCTCTAATCCTTCTCTCCTCTCCTCCACAGGAAAGCGGTACACCATTGCCCCACCCCAAATCCTCCGAGAAGGTGTTCGCCGTTCCATCTTCGCAAACGTCGCAGATATCTGCAAACGTATGCACAGATCTCCAGAACACGTCATCCAATTCCTCTTTGCTGAAATGGGTACAACGGGAAGTGTCGACGGTTCGGGGAGATTGGTCATCAAGGGCCGCTTCCAGCCAAAACAGGTGGAGAACGTGTTGAGGAGATATATCGGTCAGTCTGGCATCTCGCGATATGCACCCAAGGAATGGTTTGTTGACTGACGCGGGACGGTACCTTACAGTCGAATATGTCACCTGCAAAACATGCAAATCGCCAGACACCCTTCTCACGAAGGAGAATCGTATATTCTTCATGTCCTGCGAATCATGTGGCTCACGACGGTCCGTCAACGCCATCAAGAGCGGTTACCAAGCTCAGGTCGGCAAGAGGAGTAAGAACAAGACTGGATAAGGGCCTGGGCGGACGAGTTTGGATACACGGCACATGTATCGTTATGTGATTGGGTGTATAGATGGGGAGGGGCAGAGAGGCCAGCTGGATTGGTTCTGACACGCATTGTATGACAGAATTGACAACAACGCATCGCATCAGTCTCAGAATACATGTATGGTTCGATACTTTCAAGTTCATGGGAGCACGCATCAAGATAGGTAGTCCCCTAGAAGAAAAACTACCCAAGGATAATTGAACAATGCTAGGCCAGAATAACAACAACAAAAAAGAAAAAAACTAGAACTAGAACGGTGAGTAATATATGCTCCGGGCAACTCGTGTGACGCATGAAACACGAATAAAACTTATCTACTCTCGTGGTTCACGCCCCAATATCCCCGACCCGCGTCAATGCAACCCTCCGCTTTTTCTTCGGAGGTTGGTCTTTCGCTTGTTCGACCGCACTAGGGTTATCTGCACCAGCGCTGCTCCCACTGGGAGCCACGGAATGCTCGACGACCGACTTGGGAGTCAGCGCTTGCTGTGTGGATGGTTCATTTCCCTGCAGCTGCCCCCGCTTTGCTGGAACAACCGGTGGTGCAATGATAGGCAGCCCCACGGTCGTATTAGCCGGCGTCAACGGCGCAGCATGAGTAGGAAGCGATGATGCCGCATATGTAAGCGGCACGAAGTTGTGTTGAGCTATTGACTGCAGCTGCAGCGTTGATTGCTGGGTATGGTGTACCGAGAGTATCTCGTCAAAGATGATGAGCGTACAATAGCCATCTCGTGAGGAGAGCATCAGTGTCTGCCCATCTGGAGACCTGTACAGTCGTGGTCATGAGTGAACCAACACTCTGAAAGTTCAATGGACAGAAAGCGACGAACCATGACATGTCTGTAAACTCATCGTAATGCAATTTCGTCAATAGACATGCTGGACCCGCTTGTTGCGTGTCGTAAATGGTGACAGTGTCCATTGTCAACACTGCATATAGCATTCGGTAGGGAAGCGCGAATACCGACCCAGTGGGGGGTGAGGAGACAACCGGCGTAGAAGTCTTTGAGGACGTAGATACGTTGGAATTGGATTGCTTTAGCGGATGCGGCGAGGGTGAGTACACCGTTGATGTTTCCGAGCCAGCGGCCGGGGAAGGGGCAGGTTGTTCATGCGCCAACCCACCGGCTCCACTGGTGAGATCAACAACTAGCTTTCCCTCTTTGTTTTTATCCAGGACGGCCGTTTTTGTCTCTTCAGCTCCGGCACCGACTACACCATGTCGCAGTTCGTACAGGATAGGAGAGAAGCGTACTGCGACAGAGGCTTTTTTGTGTCCAGGAAGCTGGGCAATGGGCGGACGTGCAAAGTTGGCGCGAGAATAAATGAAAACAGACGACGCAGAGTTTGGGTTGGTCAGTTCATTCTGCGTTGAATTCCTGTCAGATGATCGGCCCTTACGGCCCCTGGAAGGTGTCTCATCCCCTTTGGCCCCGGCGTTGAAAGAAAGGTCTTCAAAGTGCCCGGCGGGCGTGAGCAATAAACCGCCATCAGGGCTGAATGTTAACCGCCTGAAGAAATTCGTGAAACTCTCGTCCCCGTATAACTTTATGGTCGACCACGCTGGTGAGGGCAAAGCACGTATAGCAGGAAGAGGAGGCATCGGAGAAGGAGAACGACCGTATCTGGAGAAGTGAGAATGGGCTGGCGACGAAGGGGCATTAGAACCACTGAATGAAGAGCGCCGGGAAGATGGTCGTTCAACAGTGGGCGGAGGAAACATAGTGGAGGGTGTGCTCGCAACAGAGGTGGCGGGGGTCGGCGGGTACGCGATCGAATTGTTGTTATTGCCTGACTGGGGGAAGTCCCTCTCTTCCTTCTGATCCACAGAAG